>JAPQRP010000014.1:3898842-3913626 GCA_037367295.1 Apogon hyalosoma
TTACACACACACACAGTTATATACACACACACACACACACACACACAGTTATACACACACACACACAGTTACACACACACACACAGTTATACACACACACACACACACACACACACACAGATCTGAGAGCAAATTGCATGTCATTTGCGTAATTATAGCAGCTTCAGGGGAAATGGACACACTTTGAAGATTTACCTCAACTATTTTGACTATGTAGGCTGTACAGTACCTTTTTTCATTGTCTGAAAGACATGCAATGTAATGCAATAAAATTTACTATAAAGAATACACTGCCATGAATGTGAAATATTTTGGAGCTGGTGTGATTTTTTTTTTTGGTTTCTTGTAGTTATAAACTTGAACTGAAGCATTGTGTCCAGCCTGCAGGTCTATGTCACATGCTTCACAGTATTATGAATATTGATCGTTGCTACATGGAATGAGCAGATGTTTTGAAGTGTAAATAAAAATCACCCTGCTACAGTACACAATTATTCAATCGTAAATGTTAGAGATTTTCTTGTGATCAGACAAGTAGAATTGAGGAAAGATGGTTTGTTTTTTTTTTTTTTACCTGCTGATGGTTCTGGCTGTAGCTTCAGCCTTCGTCAGAGCTGTCAAACGCTTCCCAATGTGACATGGCCAAAAACAGCTGATCGGGCCAGCAAACTTTTTAAGATAAACTTTCCTGGCCCCACCGTGTCTGTTCTCCGCTCCCCTGCCACCGGTGAAGAACGGCGTCCCAGGTATGAGGGTCAGTGTGTGCCCCCTCGTCTCTGTTCATGGTGTTGCTCCCACTTTCTCTTATTTCAATGGCCTCCTTAATCCATCTTTTGAATTGAAACTGTCAGCAGCTAAAAAGAAACATCTTTCCTCAGTTCTACATGTCTGATCACAAGAAAATCTCTAACATTTGGAATGGAACACATGACGAACATAATCAATCTATTCGATCTTAAATGTTGTCATTCATGATCTGTTGTTGCTGTTTCTCTTCTACCTGATACAGACACTAAACAAGAACAATCTGCATGTTAACGATGAAACCTGCAACCACTTTTCTTCACCACTGCCCTCCAGCAACATGTTCACCACCACCTACTACCCTCCAGGCCTGAGCAAGTACGACTTCCACCCGGACTCCCCCTGCAGGACCTACATGCACAGCTGAGAGGAGGCCGGACCCACCTTTCACCTCACCCACATCCTCTGAGTCTTTCTTTTTCCCAAGAATATACCAAGATTTGGATTAAACAGCACTCCTCATGGCTTCAGACAAGTTTTAACAACAATTTATAAGATCTTAAAGACCCATTTTGCCCAAATTATACAGATTACGTGCATTCACTTTTATATTGAGAGGGGTTGAATTAATATTAATCACGAGAAATGAGAGAACATTGAACATCACACGGTCTTGATTACATAAAGTGTGTAAGCTTTGAGCTGCATGCAGTAAAATGGGAGCTAAAAGGAAACAAATTTATTACAACTTCTGTTATTCTGTCAGTTATTGTTGCGAGTTTGGTGTTGCCATTTACACTCCAGTCAGATGGTTCAGGACACCCTGTTTTTATATAGTTTAATGTACATTTAACATTAAACAGTCAGATAAAACACAGTGGATGCAAAATATAATATATAGGCTTTTTATAGGTATTGGTTGGTATTGTTATTGGTTAATTTAGCTCTTTTTGGCAGCAGTGAAGTTAACAAAACCTTGAACTTCCATCCTCTGTCTCTATTAAAGTAATGGACAGACTGAATCCCTAAACCGGCACAAACATATGGACAGTGTTACATAAGTAGTATATGTGACAAAAAAGGTAAATGGCAGCACTCTGTAGCTCTAAATGTGGCTTTACATAGAAAGTATGGCATCTTTTTTCCTTATTATTCCACTAATAATTGGGGTAATAGTCCAATTTGGATAAAAATATTTCAATCTGAGACAGGTCACATGTGGAGGACAGCAGTTGCATAGACCTTCGATAGTCCAATTAATAGGGAAATGTTAGCCCCAAGCAGCCATATAAACATTTAATCTAGCTGATATTATTTCTGTGAATGTTTGGGTGTTAACAATAAGTGACATTTCCATGAGAGACACAAATACGGTGGAACATTTTGAAGTGAAACTGCTTCTGCCTATTTTGTACTTCCTTCAGATTAGACTCTTTGCAGCGGATGGAACCAGTTAGCACAACAAAAAGTTGGATTCTGATTAAACACATATCTAATTTTCTTTGTTTTAACCCCTGTGAACTCAAATTTTGTCCAAGTATCCACAACTGGAGTGAACTTCAGGCTCCAACACATGATTACTTATATTATTGGGTAATCTGTAAAATACATTTTCTTATTTGTAAAGTCAATCAGAGCAAAGAGTAAGTTTGTAATTTCCTAAAGATGAACCTAAAGCAGAATCCATGTTCTAGTCACTAGAATTCCAAACCTAAAGATATTTTATTGATTCCAAAGTAGGTCATGAAGGGGCCAGGCCGTCACATTCAAGAAATACAGAAATTACATACATTTGGAATTTTTGTTTGAAAAAATTACTGAAATTTGTATTAGTTGTCATTGTACTACAGTACAGTTTCATGCTCCATCAAAAGGCAGGAGTGTCCTATAACTTTTTACTGGTTGTGTAATATTTAGGAGTGATAACCACAGCTACAAAACTACAAATCAAGTTGTAAAAAAACTAAAAAGTCAGAGCAGATCTGTTTATGGTCTGTGTATGGATTCCATCTCTGCAGATATGTGCTTGTTTTTGCAGGAGTTTCCACCGCATTCTGAATTATCATCCCTCTGTAGGTTTGTAAAGTCACAGTCACATTCTCCTACACAAATTTCCCCCACATTTGCATGAAGCCACAGTTCTGGTGGGTGATAAAGAACACAGATAAACACAGAACAAACATCACAAACTGTGACATGACCAACAGTGAGAGGAGTTTTTCTGATGCAGGCATTTTCTTCAGCATCTGGAAAGTGTCATCAACCCAGAGAAGATGTTTGTTTGTGCCTCGGACTTGTTGCTCCGTCCTTTTTTGAGGAGAGAAGTGTCCTCGATCTTACAGGCAGGGAGTCAGTTACTAACAAGGATCTGTGTGTAATCAGGTAACCTTCAGTCCTTTCAGCGCTTAAGTGACAGTGACGTTGTTGTAAACACTTGAACCGAGGTACTTTGCTCTGTTAGAGAAACCACACGGCTGTCCTCCTCCTCTCCACCCACCCTGAGGTGCTCTGTCTGTGCTCAGGTCAGTTTGGAAGCAGGGTCAGACCCAGACCTTCAGGGCCTCAACAAGACCTCAGATACCGTATGTACCCAGGTTGTCCTCAGACTGACATCCCCTGGGTATTGTTGTGGAGAATTTCTGCTTCTTTTCACCAGTAAGTTCAGAGGCTGCTCTGTATGCAGCATGAACACTTGTGAGTAAGAAACCTCCACACATTATCCTCTGCTTGTGAATGGAGCGAAAAAAAAAAAGAAGCTTGGAGATTTCTGGCTTTAATTTCAATGTTTATTAGTGTAGATGATGGACGACAACACTGAAGAGGATACTGTCGTACTGTATGTACTGGATGTTTTGCCTGTCTGTCAGCACATTATATGAATTATTTTAGTTCACAAATGTCAGTCTTTGTGATTGCTTCTGTATATGCTGTCCCTTGCTTAAACGGGGAATGTTTTTCTTGTTCACACACCTATTTTCCAGATGTTGGTGCGTAAGAAATGACAATATAAAAGACAGTGACAACATAAATGAGCCTTCACTTTGACAAAACAAGGTAATTGACAACAAAACACACAGCTCAGCAAATACAGCATATCTGTGAGGGATTAATGATTCAATTTTCCCACTCAGATGTCTCTTTAAGTTGATTTTTTTATATTGTAATGTGATAAATGGAAGCTATAAAACAGGAAATAAGCTCCGTTACACTGTCAAAACCATTGGTAAAGATCATTTCCTGCATGTCTGGTAGGTACAAAAACACATTCAGCAATCTGCAAGGCTTATGTCTAGAGTATGGTTTTTGCAGCAGTGTAGAAATCATAACATTAGATTTTTTTTATTTTTTTTTTTACTGTGTAATTTGTGAAAAGAAAAACCTCATTTGGTCTTAACAATAGAACTGGAATGTCCTCAAAGTAAATATTTTATTATTTATTATTGTACATTTTATTTTCCTCATATGTTAAACTTTATTCTGGTTTGTAGACAAATATTTCACTAATTCTTGCAATCAATATAAATTTTACTGCTGATCGCCCTTTGTTTATATTACAATCACTACAATCTTAAATAAACTTATTTGAGATTATGAGAGATCTGAGGGGAATATTCTTCTCGCAATATTAGGAAAATGGAAAAACAAGTCCAGGATTCACCCTTGCTCAAAAATTAAATAGATAATTGAAAATTGGCGCACTAATTTCTGCCCTGTAAATGGAGTCAAACCATAACTGCACAAATTACAGACTCCTGGACTGAAACTCTACAGTGAATTCCAGCAGAATGAGACAAAAGTGGGTTTTTACAGCTCCTCCCATATAACAATTGGATTATTTTAATGACTCCACAAAGACTTTACCCTCTAATCGACCCCAACAAAAAATGTATGCAATCAGAATAAATCAGACGTTTTTAAGTGTTAAAAACAGAATATTCCCAGTGTGGATTTTCTCATCCACCCTCTGTACACTGACGTATTAATAATATTTAAGTCTGTGCTGTAAAATGTGTGTTGCATTTCTTCTGTTTCTAAAATGTAAATACCAACAACTGAATTCAGGTGTTTCTAACCCCTTACAGTGTTATGTAGCATGAAACAAACATACCCAATAATACAGTATGTGTGTTCTGGCATGCCCCAAAATATACACTACATTCATGTATAAACTGTGCAAATGATCTCTGTGTATATTTGGCCAAGATGATGAAAATATTCATTTTTAATCTTCACCCTGTGTGACAAAAAAAATGCTGTGTTTTGTATTTAAAGACCCTCTTAATGATAATATATAGCTTCAAATTTGCTTAAGCTTCACTAAATGTATTTGCTTTGCTCGAAAAAACAAAAAAAACAAACTTATGCTGAATATGATGATGTGAATTTGACTAAACACTGCCTTTTGGACACTGTGAACTTTTGGTACTTTATATTTTTCTATAATGTACACTGTAAAAAAACCAAAAAAGATAAATAAATCAATTTTGGTGCCAAACATCAACCATCTGTGGTACAATGTGTTAATGATTTCATCAAATCCATGCACTGTTGCTCCTCAATAAAAAAAAAAAAGTGTTTTAATATGCAAAAAGTCCTCTATTATCAATCGAGACTCAAAATTGTATTTCAACTCAGCCTGCACATGAGTAGCTTTGTGGTTGTTTTAATAATTACAATTTTAGATTATTGAGCACAGTCGTAAAAAACACATTTTTCTGCGGTGACATCCAGAAAAGGCTCCCTGTGTAAGGCTTTAGTGGATCTTACTGCAAAGGAGGAATTAAAATAATCATCATCATGTTGTATAATCACCTGAAAGTCAACTAACTTTACTGAGTTGTTAAAGGTCATTACCACAGATTATTATGATTAAACCATAAAGACCCAGAGCTACTTTTGTGGCAATTCCACGTGACTTTTTCTCTATTTAACCTTTCTTATGTGATTTAACACCATTTATTGTAATATTATCCTCTTTATTTTGTGTTTTTCCAGTAAAAATCAAGGATTTTCCTATATTTAAATCACTAATCATGCAGATGTTCATAAAAGCTCCGAGTAAAGTTGAGGGTTATTTTTTTTAGAAACAGAAAACTGAAGAAAAAGATATCAATACCTGAATATCAACCAAGTGTCTCCATCCACTGTCATTTGTCAAACTCCATGGGTTTTACTGGTGAATCAATGTTGTAAAAGATGACTGTGTTTCCACGGTAACTACCGGGCCTTTGAACGTCCAAATGGATCATATCTGATGAGCATGAAAAGACGACAAACTGCATTTTACACCAATTATTTACATGTATTGATAGGATTAATGGATCAACAGGTATCAAACAGTTTAGATCAGAAGATGCTTTTGGTCGTCAGTGGTTGTTTTGGTTGTTATGGGTTTAACCCTTAAAGACCTAGGACTATTTTTTTTTATATTTTTCTCTACATTTAACCCTTTCTAAGTGATTTACCACCATTTATTATAATATTATCCTTTGAATTTTGCCTTTTTAATCAACAATCAGATATTTTCATGCATTTACAGTTTAAACAGTTTATGTCATTGATGGTGGATGTTTGGGTCGTTATGAGTTAAACATATTCAATTTACACAAAATATACATTAAATGCAGTTAGTGAACTACACTTCCACAATAAAAAGTCTCATTGTTTTTTAGTTGCAGTTTGCACCAGTTCAGTATGATTTTTTTTTTTTTTTGTCTTTTAAGTGAAGCTGAACCAGGAAGCAGAGGGTCACCTGGTGCTCTGCATTTACTGTCTTCACTTCCAATGTGTCTTTAATAATTGACAGCAGGAGATGAGGCAGGTAAGCCGGCAGGATTTCGAGGTCCAGCATTTTATCCCCATAGCACGATGACTTTCTATTTTTTACCTGAACATGTTAAGGGATCGTAGCTGATAAATAATAGACACAGCAGGAGCAGCAGCTTAGAATGAAGTTGTGTTTTTTTTTTTTATATATATTTTTTTGTCACTAGTATGAGGACCAGCTTTCTTCGTCCCACATTAAGTCAGTCTTGTCCATTACTATAGGTAAACTTCGGCACACTTTACTTGATTGCATCATCCGCCGAATGTTTGACAAATCAAGACCAGTGAGAAACGTCCAAACCTCGATCAGGTCCATTGCCTTTACACTCTGAACTAATTGTGAAGTCTGTCCCGCTGGTGGGATTAATGCTCCTGTGAGATGAAAGGCACCGCTGTGGCCCAGTTCTTGGAAATCCTGCCCTCTACGGTCGAGGCTGTAATCCTATTTTTGTTTCCTATTGACCCTGGGCAGGTGGTTCAGCCGAAAAGCCTGATCACAACAATAACAGCCAGTCAGTGGCAGTGGCCTCATCTCAACACCACCAGGTAGGAAACACATGAGTACAGTGCACAAAATACACTTAACACGTCAACGTTGTGAAGTAAACACCTTCCCAATGCTGTGATTTGCATTATTTTTTAAAATTTTTCCCCCAAATTACTGTTTATTCCATCAATAACAAATGTAATTGTGATATAAGTAGATGGCTGTTTATTTTGTCCCTTTATGATAAAAAAGAAAAGTACATTGATGAAAGTAAAAACTATTTGCTATCACACAAAAAAACAGAAAAACTTCAGAGGTTTAAAGTTAAAACATAAATGAAGGAAAATTGAACAGTGAACAATAAACATAAAGTGGGTAATAGTTTACATAAAGATGCATATTCAGTCCAAAGTTTCACTTACAATAAATGCTCATTTCTTCATTACAAAAATATAATAAATCACATTAAAATAATTTCAGATATCACCCAGTTCTTGGTACTTTTTTACTCGCTATCAACCTTATGTTCAACATATATTTATTTTCCAAGATCTCAAACCCAAACACCAAAGTACAATAGCACATGAAATTCTAACCAGACAATGGTGTTGACTCTAGATGTTAACATTAAAATCGGTAAATAAATCAGAATGAGGTAGGAGAACTGAAATGTATTTAACGCACACTGTTCAGGTAAAGTTAAGTCCATTCTTTAAAGAAGGGTTTCTAATGAGGTGCTGCTTGGCTTGGAAATGGGAATGTATTAACATTATGTTCATATTAAAATTCAGGTCCATTCATTTTTGTATATATGGTCCCAATCATGAGACTTGGTTCTCTGAAGACACTTCACAAAATCAGATTGGAGAGAGAAAACCCAAGGTGACAGTAGAAAGGACACATGTTTTTTTTTTTTTGTTTTGTTTTTTTTTTGACGAGAACAGCAGAGAGAAAAGAATACGTTCCAGTGTAGAATTCAAGCGAACAGGAAAAAATGAATGAGTCCTAGTGTCTCCTTGATGCTATGTGTAATATTTATGGACTTTTGCTCCAGTTTTTCCAGCAGTAAATGGGAGACACAAATCCAGATGAATGAATAAATAAATACGGAGCGTGAGGGTCGTCCATTTCGGTGTGTGGTGGTTTTTAAGCTTTCATACAGCAGATCAGAGCTGCTCACTGAACCACAAACAATAAACACTGGGGTGTAGCCCATTCAGAGCATTTGGTAGTAGGACTTTTTCAAATCATCTTTTATATATGATGCCATCTGGTTCAAAAATGTAGTAAAATTTGTTCCTTGTAGATTATTAAAGGTGTTTTGATTTCATTGTGCACATCATACAATACCAGAGTTTTATGTGTTGACACTGGTCAAGGCAGATTTTGTTTTGTGGATTATTTATCATTTGGCTGTAAGTGATGAAGATGGAAAGCAGATGATGAGCACAGACGGTTTCAAGAAAGATGAATCATATCTTATATTTTGGGTAAAGTTCAGGGATATACAGTAGCTTTCATAATATGCAGATAAGATAAGATAAGGTATGCCTTCATTAGTCCCACAAGGGGAAATTCCAGGTTTACAGCAGCAAAAGTATAAAAGCAAACTAGAGCAAAAGAAGTGCAAAATCAAGATAAACACAAATTAAGAAAGCTATAGATACTATTTACAGATGTGCACATGCTAATCATGTCACAGGTTTATTGCACTATTCTCAGTGACTAAATTGTGCATAAAAACATGTTTAGAAACAGCTGTTTGCATTTTTACTCATAATGGTGAACAAATGATAGTAATGGAAAAATGAGAGTAATGGGAAAAAAATGTTCAATCCCTGCTGATCCACTAATCCTATCAACCCACGTAAATAATTGGTGTGAAATGCAGTTTGTCAACTTTTCATGGTATCAGATATGACCCATTTAGACATTCAGAGGCTCTGTAGTGAACATGGAAACACTGTCATCTTCTACAACATTGATTCCCCAGTAAAACCCATGGAGTTTGATCAATAACAGTGGATGAAGACACTTGGTTTTACGTTCCGATAAGGATATCTTTGCTGAAAAAGCCACTTTTTCTACAGTTTTCCCTGTTTTGTTTTTTTTTTTAATAAAATAACCTTCAACATTAATCTGAACTTTAATGAACATCTACATGATTAGTTAATTAAATACAGGAAAATACCTGATTTTCACAATAAAAAACAAAATACAGAGGGCAATATTATAATAAATGATGATAAATCACTTAAGAAAGATTACATAGAGAGAAAAATTCATTTGGGAACTGCCAAAAATGTAGTGCTGGGTCTTTATGGGTTAAAATGACCAGTGTTTATGTAAGTGGTTGTACCCAAAATAATTTTTTTTGACAATTTACTGAAAAAAAGAGTTGGGATTTTTAGGAGTCAGCTTCAAGTGATCACCAGTTTTACTGTAGTGAAAGATATTTCTGCATTGGTTAAGTGTGGGAAATAACTTCATCATATCAGTATCACTTATATTGAACCCAGTGGAGGACTTAAGCTGAAGCAAAAACTATTTGCTTTGTGTGACTTCATTCTCCCAAACATTCATAGGCTTTTTTAAGTGTTGTGTTGCAAACTTCAACTGCCTTTTCGTCAATAACTGACTCTCCCAGGCTCGACATATGACCCCAAAAACCCCATAGCATCAGAGGTCTGGAGGTGGAAACATCATGCTATGTTTTTCTATTTATGGTTAAATCAGTGTCACATATTAGTAGAGAAGGAAGGATCCAGATGCTTGTGGTTTGTTGTTTTAATTATATCTTTATTTGGATTGGACATGTAGATAACATCATCATGGCAATTTAGTAAAAATAGATACAAATGACCATCCAGTTTTTTGTTTTGGGGCCAGAAAAAGTCCATCACCAGCTGTCAGGGCATATGAGACTAAGGAGACCATAGTCGCGTATCGTGGCTCAGACTTCATTCAGCCTTTGTAGTGCTCACTCATCTCTGATAACTTGTATTTTACAGGACTTTTGATAGATTAGTATCAATAGAAACAGTTTTCCTCTTAAGGAGTGTTTTAACAAGTTGCCCGGAATAAACAGAACCCGGAGGCTCATCAATTCACTTAAAAAGAGCTGTGATACAACTTAATTAAGGGTAGAACAATTTACCCAGAACTATGTGACCTGCTGCTGCTGTCATAGAAGTAAACATCAAAAACCAGTCAAATTAGAAAAGAAAATTACAAAGCAAAATTACCAGTGGGATCAGATAAAGTCTGCGCTCATGGGGCCTCTGAATGAAATCCAGCTGTTCCAGATGTGGTAAAATTTGTTCTTTTGGATTCTTATTTGGAAGGTCAGTTTTTCCATCCTAAATATCTCTAGAATACTTCCAATCCAGTCATCTAATGTAGGTTGAATTGGACTTAACCATCTTCTTGTAATTGTTTTCCTACTTGCCGCCAAGAGTAATTGCAGCAGCTTGATCTCGCTCCTACTTTCCAAAAAAGAAACATGACCCAGGTCCAGAACATCAAATCTCATAGGTATTTGAGTGTTAAAGACCGTGCTTAATGAAGCCTGCATACCCTTCCAGAAAACATTTAACTTGGGACACGCAAGCAAAAGATATGGTCAGATGCTGGCGTTTATTGACAAAAAAATCCAACTTTAAGTGTCAGTTGTTGGTCAAGGAAGGAACCCTGATGAAACAATTAATAATCAACAGAATCTAAAACTTACAGCATCACTTATGAAATCCATGAATCTAACTGGAAGTCCACAAACTGGGCAAATCCAAAAATGCATACAATGATGTGTGAAGACGTATGACAGCCTGCATTAGGATTATCAGCAACAACAAAACGTCATGTACCACAAAAGTTTACATATGAATCTGTAAGAATCCACCAGGAAAACAAAGGTGAGATGTAGGATTTCTATCACCACTGTAACATATGCTTTTACAATTATATATTATCGATTTATTAGTGTTTACAACAGTATCATTACATGATTCTACTGTTTCTGTCCTGTTCCTCTATACTGTTATACTGCATATACAACAGAGGTTTCTATTTCAAGAATAACCAGCTTTCAGTTTATCACAGAAATCTCTGCTTTGTATTTGATATGTTTGAAGATATATTAAAGGGTCATGTGTTTGGTTTTTGGTTTATATTTTTCCTCTTTTGTTCCAGTGTGTCGACCTCTCTCAGCCTCCGTACCATTTTGTCACCTCCTCTATTGAAAGTCTGTTTATTTGATATAGTCAATACTAAGTACATTTGAAAGAGACTTTCACTTTTTGAGAGATTAGATCCTACGTTAGGAAAAAAAAGGGAGAAAAACAGCTTAATCCTCCACCTTTAAACCCAGATAATCCTCACATAAGAGATTCGTCTGATCAAAGCATCTCTGAACACGTGAAGACATAAGTACGCGGAACAAAAAAAACGACAATATAAATGTACTCAAGGGTGGCTGAAGTTGTTGCCGTGAGAGTCATGAATAAAAGTAGTGCTTATTTTGTTATCTACTCCTCTGGATCAGGATGTTTTTATCCATGAGGGTGTAAAAAGGTCCACGCAGACAATGAAGTGGCTTATTGAAGATCTACTTGTGATATCACTATATACTCATCCCAGTCAAGGACAAAGTCACATGTAATATTTCTTGGACCTCTTTTAGCTTTAAGCACAAGATGCATTCATTGTGTCACTGTTTATGTAATACAGCAGGCATGTCAAACTCATTTTAGTTCACGGGCCACATACACTTAATTTGACCTCAAGTGGGCTGGACTGGTAAAATAATCCAATCCAACTTTATTTATAAGGCACTTTAAAACAACCACCGTGGACCAAAGTGCTGTACAGAAGACTAAAAGCACAATAGAAATTAATAACAGCATTAAAAAAACAATAAAATCATAGAAATAAAAACAAGTTAAAATATAAAAACAGAAACAAAATGTCAACACTGCAAAAGTGTAAAAAGGCCAAAGAGAATAGGTGGGTTTTAAGAAGAGATTTAAAAACAGGCAATAGTATAATAACTTAGAAATAATGACAACTCCAAAATGTTCTTTTTGTTTTAGTACGAAAGAGTATTACAATTACAAACTATCCTTAGGCAAAAAAATGTGAACAACCTGAAAGTTCTTAAGAAAAATAATTGCAATTTTAACTTCAGTTCAAAATCAGAATACACTTTATTGTCATTTGACATATCACAGCAGAACAAAACATTCAGCATGTCACAGTTTATTATTACCCATGTATTACAACTAACAGATGACAGTAGGGGCTTTTCATTGGACATCTGCGCAAAACTTTACCGATATTTACTAAATGTTGAAAAAACAGAAGTGCGTAATGTTGGTTTTTCCATTAAATCACAAATGTGATGATTTGTTTATTCATTATCATGAGATGATACGAGAAGTCGTTCCATAAACATGGCGGCGAACATAAATATCATGCTGATTTACTGATATATTAATTATTATATATTACCCCTCTATCCCTCTATGATTCGGTTTTCTGGTGTGTCCACAGATACCACGCCATGTTTCTTTTAAAACTTAAAAAAAAAGCAACTACTGGGTCTACAAATGAAGACCCTGGTGCTAAAAGTACCGAAGTCACATTTTTGGACAATTCAAGTTGAGCATATATTTTTATAACTAAGGCCACCCTATAAATATTTTTTTTGTAACTTCAGTACTTTTAGCACCAGGGCCTTCAAACACTGATAACATTTAGTTACAGGCATCATGAACTGAAAAATCTATAATTTAGCTTTGTGATCAGTACAAACTGATTGTCAATATCTTCTGTGTAACCTTTGTAAATTCATCGCAGAGGCCGGATTGAACTCTTTGAAGGCCCTGTTTAGGCCTACGGGCCATATGTTTGACACCAGTGCTGAATGAATGCACAGTAAATGTCACAGCGTTCATGTTCATCCATAGCTGCATTCATTTTTGACCTTGTGTTGATGATGGGATAGTCAAACCACTGTGTAAAGTCTCCATCACGTCCCATAGATCCTCGGTGTGGTTCAGGTTCCAAGTGTGGAAATAACGTTTCATGCCCCCTGAACCACTCTTTCACTATCTGAACCTCATGAATCCTGGTATCGTCATCTTGAAATCTGTCTGTGTCATCGTGAAGAGGTGTTCAGACCTGGTCATTCAGAACATTCAGGTTCAGCTGAACTCATTTTATGGACACATCTTGTTGTTGAACCCAGACCTGAACAACTGAACCAACACTGCCCCCACAGGTTTATACTGTAGGCACAAAGCATGATGGGTAATCACTTCATCCGCTTCTCCCTGGTGCGTCCATCACTCTGGAACAGGGTCAATCTGGACTCATCAGACCACATGACCTTCTTCCACTGAAACACAGTCCAATATTTATACTCTATATCAAACTGATGGTTGTTTAAGAAATACGAAAATACTCACGGCATCAGGAACGTGTTGCACCTGAAACATGTTAATCAATGCAGTAATAATCCAGTGCAAATATTTATTTAGTAAAATCCAGGTTGTGACTTTTTTTGTGGCCAGACAAGTTCAAGTTTAGCATTCGAGCTGTACATAACATTTATAAGCATTATTATATTAATGTTCTGTATATTTCCAGTTCTGGCTTTGGGCTCCATCCACTTCCTGCATGTGTTTTCTCATCACTGGTAAATATTGCTTGACATGCACAAATGGAAAAAGGTATCAAATGGATTCAGCACAACTTGAATTTCAATATGTGCTGTGAGGCTTCTTATATGAGATATTTAGCATGATAACTGCATGTTAGACATATTTTTGTTGTTTTTGGGCTTTTCCTGCCCTGACCACCTCTATTAAAATCTGTGCAACCTCCAGGTTTCATACAAAACACTATTTTCTAACAAGAAGTATTATTTTGCTGATGTAGAAAAGAGGTTTTTTTCCCCAATATTTTTTATTGAAGAAAAATAGAACACTTCCAATCACAGAATTACAATTTACCTTCTCTTTTTTTCCAAGTATAAACATAAATGCATATAGAGACACAATTACATTTATACATATATGTGTACATATACACATGCATACAAAAACAACAAATGAAAGAGCACTCTTAATTAGAGTGTAGCAAAAAAAAAAAGAAAGTTAAATAAAATTAAATGTATAATGAAATAAACAAATTGCCAGAAGAGGCTTTTGAATGTTCTTGAAAGATAACAAACCAGTCAGACTAAGAATAGATCATGAATCTTTGAACTACAATAACTTTGCTTATTTACTGAAGTATTTTATCAGTACAACTAATTACGAAAACTGTTTAATGCAATGATTTATATTTTCTATCTAATTACATAGTTAATAGAACTCTGTGATCAAGATTATACCACCACATTTTGAGTCAAGAAAGCCTGGACAAATAAGTCATGCTCAATTTGTGAAATTAAAAATATTCTTTATTACTGGTTCCAGTAAAGAATATGTTCAAAGTGTTCATCCCTTTTGCAGAAAAAAAAAATTCCATGAGGCTTTTCCGTAACATACTACAGTCGTGGAAAAAATATTAGACTACTGTTGTTTTCTTCAGTTTCTTGTTCATTTTAGTGCCTGGTCCAACTAAAGGTCCATTTGTTTAGACAAATATAATAACAACAAAAATAGCTCATAGTTTAATTTCAGAGCTGATATCTATCCATTTTCCATGTTTTCTTGATAATAACC
>JAPQRP010000014.1:3926561-3969058 GCA_037367295.1 Apogon hyalosoma
CCGACCCCCACCCTGCCACCCCCACCTCCTGCACTCAAAAAAGGGAAAAAAGAATCAAGGAGAGTGCTCATCCAAGCTGAGTGGACAGCCAGCCAGCCAATCGGCTCCGTGCACATTGGCTCTGTCATCAGGCTTGGATATTGAGGAAGGATCCACTGCTCTGCTGCTGCCGCTGCTGCTGCTGCTGCCGCCTCTGCTGCTCACTGTGTGTGTATATATATATATATATATATATATATATATATATAAGTGTGTGTCTGCGCTGGTGTGTGCGCCTGATGAAATGAAATGCCAGGATCGGGCTACCTCCAGGGAGAGCCTCTCCATCCTATAATGTGAGCCAGCCAGCAGCACTGTGGGATCCGGGAGAAGCTGCATCCATCAAGCGACGGGGCCTCCGGAGGACCAGGCGCAATCCAACGGGAGGGGAGATATTTTTTAAATTATTCTTCTCGGGCTGTGGAGAGAAGGGATTGTCGTCATACCCCCCCTTATCCATCCTCTTTTTTTTCCTCACTGGTGCCCCCTCCTTCCTCCTCCGCCTCCACTCTCATTTTTTCCCCCTCATTCTTCTAGAGGCGCTCGTTGGAATATCAGACCTCCATGTATGACAATTTGTACCTGCATGGATTTGAAGACTCGGAGGCGGTGAGTTCTTGGACCTCTGTGTTCAGCGTGTCAGTGTGTGTTTATTGATGGCTCAGCTGCACACACACACACAAGGCCTTTGATGGGTTAGCCAGCAGTACAGTGTAGCGTGATCGTGGGCTATGCTTGGCTGGAAGGGGGTTGGGTGTTGGTGTGTGTGGAGGGGAGGGAGGGGGGGGTACACATTAGGCAGATGGCTCCTGACGTGTGACAATTCTGCACACATTTCTGTTTATATGTTGTCCTGTGTGTGCCGTATCTCCCTGTAATCCTGTTTGATAAAAAAAATATTAATAAGGGTGCCAGGAAACCACCAAGTCAGGAGGAGCCATTTAGTGCTCATCACCTCTCAGAGATGGACTGAGCCATGATTCAAAGATGGAAAGATGTTAATTATCCGTTCCTTCCTTAAGGCTCATTTCACATCTACACCGGGAGGATAAATCCCCATATTTATTCACTTCTTAAAGATATGCAGCCAAGCATTTCTTATCTGTCCCTGCGACTGCGTGATGTATTATAGGTTCTGCTGAGGCTCGGAGAAACATGCATCGTGATGTCATTAAGTGGATTCTGATGTTGATGAGTCACATGCTGAAGCTACTCCATTGGATAATAGCTTGGACGCTACAGTACAGCCTTAAATACTCATCTTCTTCTCAGAAATACAATATAGGAATACAATAACGTGATGGGTTACTAGAACAGGACGATGAGAAAAACAACACTGACAGGGTACATAAAGGTGTTTATCTGTTTATTTAGAAATTTTAGCATTGCATCAACATTAAATGTGGAAGACGTGGATAAGCTCATTGACACTGGAGAAGCAGTTGTCAAAAACCTTACATTTGACTCCCTTTTATGGATTATTTTCATTTCCTACAATTCCCATAATGCACCTCAGTGGCATCTTTCAGTGCAGAATCCCTTTAAGAATAGTGCCCATGTCTTTTAAACTCCAAAACTTGGTTGTGTGTTGCATGTGTAAAGTATCTGAGCCTGTAATGTAGCGTGCCATAATTTGTTAATTCTTAAAAATGTATCTATGTCATCGGTCTTATTGTTACTATATATTCACTTTCACTATTTTAGTTCCCCAAAACATGCCACTTTGTGATTGAATGTGCAGAATCCAAATGAGCAGGGTGCTGAAGTCAGGCCTTGCTGCTGCTAGCTTGTAAAAAAGTGCTTAGCTGTGATGACTCGCTGATTGATCCTCTTCAAACTAATGGTCTTCCGTAATTGAATCATCATTAGTGCTTGATTGTTTAGATTAACACAGCAGGAAATGCTTTGTCCAGTCTTACTGAAATTCGCACTAAATGGCGGGATGAACTGCTGCGAGCATCTCTCAAAGGACGAAAAGGATGTTCTAAGAGTAACAAGAAAACGGATGCAAAGTGAAAGAAATAAAATTAAACAAAGACATCAAATATGTAAGGGTTGTTTAATAAGTCTTTATGTAGAGATATTATGGAGTTTAATGATAAAAGTTTGGATGTCAGAGAGTGAAAATCAGTAAGATATTTTAGCCTGGGGTGAATGAACATTTCTCATGAAGAGTTCACATAAATGTACAAATGTCACTGCATTATAAGTAAAAGCCAACAATCAAAAATGTTAAAGTGAAAGTGTAGAAGTTTTAAGTATAACAAGTAAAAGTCAGTTTCTCACTATGTTGATTGCCTGAATGGAAAATAGATTAGAATGTTGTGTTTTCAAAGACATTTAAGATCATTTTAAAGAAGTTTGCATCAATGTGGAGCTAATTTCAGATATTTTGTTTACTGCTACATCATATCATTTAAGCATAAAAAGTACACTTACCAGAGACGTAGAGGAGTAGAGCTATAAAACTGCACAATATGGAAAAATACTACAGTCACGGAAACAAATATTAGACCACCCTTCTTTTCTTCCATTTCTTGTTCATTTTAATGCCTGGTACAACTTAAGGTCCATTTGTTTGGACAAATATAATGATAACAACCAAAATAGCTCGTGGTAGTTTAATTTCAGAGCTGATATTTTTCCATTTTCCATGTTTTCTTGATAAGAACCAAAATCACTTCAGTTCTTCCATCAATATCTGTGGCACTGTACTGACAAAAACAGTGCTTTTAGTCATTCCATGTTTTCTTTTCTGTCTGTTTTAGTCACATGATCCACACAGGAGTTAGTATTTGATTGCATAGCCATTATTTTTGATGACTTCTGATGGTCTAATATTTTTTTCCACCACTGTACATGCTTGTACAACAGTGGGTAAAAATATTAGAATATGTTATGGACATTTACTGTTAATTTAACCCACATTCATCTTGCTCAGGTGTTTCATGCTTCTCTTGTTAATCCACACTTCCTCCATCTATATCAGTTGCTGGTTAATCTTTACAATATAGATGGAAAAATCTGCAAAAAAACACTCTTCTGGTTTCCATCAGTTGCAACACTTTAAAGTTTGTGCTCGCTTGTAAACATTTTCAGTCTTTGCCTGCACCTTGTCCATCTGCATCGTGGGCGGGTACATCAGGTGATCTAACAGATGCTAATGGGAAATGAATCTCACACTACAAGATTAAATGACTGTATTTTAAAGAAAATGACATGAGCATTAGAACTAGAATGATGACTGGGTAAAGACAGACACAGGGCATCCATATCTGACTGACAGCAAATTAGTTAAAATTACATCTAAATTATACTGGTTAAAAAATAAATAAATAGAAATTTAAAAAAAAAAAAAAAGATATATTGGTTGCCATATTTTAATGTCTGCTTTGTGACAAGGTGTTTACATTTCCATATTTTGCTTCAACTATTAATACATTAAATGTGTTTCTGTGTATTAAACATGTGACACATTGTTTCATCGATTAGCTCGTATCCACTTAATTTTACCTTACTTTAGGAATGCAGTAATGTGATTTTGGCCACAAGATAGCACTGTTGTTCACCATTTAGTCATTTAGGTCAAATTATTTGATGGGTTTCTATAACCAACAAGTAGAATTTGTCCCACTTACAGAGGAAAGATGATGATGTGGATGGAAAATCTCCAGATCTTAATAGATGTCGTCTTTATCTTAAAATTATTGTCATTATAGCAGTGGAAATAATCAAATGTGGAATGTCACTGTGGAATTCTGTCCACTCATCCATCGAACTGGTACGGTAACTGCTGTCATTATACACTTTCAGAAAATACAAATCTATATTATACTGTATATAAATTACTTCATTTGTCCATTATAGAAGCATCCGATGGTGACTTTGCTTCCACTGCTGTAAGAGACAAACTAAAGATTTAAAACAAGGTGAAACAAGTTTTACTTTGGCCCTTTTAGTACATGTTATAGTTTTGTCTGAGGCTTATTCATAGTCATTTTAAATCTGTAATGGTTAGTCTATTAATTAGGCAAAAGTAAATTATTTTAGTCAGCTTTTTGGAAGACAGATTAATAGTTTGATGTAGCTTTTGTATCACATTTAAGTAAACTGAGCATTTCTGTTGAATGAGTGAGAAAAAAACACATTTGAATGGATCGTCTAAGGCCAGTAAATCAGACTTTATTAATATATTTTATTAGATTATACATAAATCAGTTATTTTATTGATGTGTAATATTATTAATCATTAAATTATTGGCATATTACTTGTAGATGAGTGAATTTGCAACATATACTTTATTTTATTGATTCATCTGCTTGTTATTTTTCTCTAAATTGTTTCAACTGTAAAGTATCAGAAGATATTCATTTCCCCCAGGCAAGATGGATTTTATTCCAGAGATATTTCATTTTCTATCTAATATCATAAAAAACAAATACTCACAATGGAGGCCGACTACATAACTTGCACTAGTTCTTCTTAAATGTTATTTTTAGTAAATTTTTTATTATTAGATGTGTCTGCTATTTGTGTTTTAACTGTGTAATCTTGTAAATGTGTGTTATATTTACTCTTGACCAGGACTCCCTTACAAAAGAGGTTCTTGATCTCAATGGGATTTTTTTTTCCTGGTTAAATAAAGGTTAATAGAAGTAAAATAATGGAGACGCTGCTCTTTCTTCTTAGTCTCCTCTATTTCTGAGTGTTATAAAAAGGGCGTACTGCGTTTATAAAGTGTCTGAGTGTACTTTTTTATGCCCATGTGACATTATTAGGTGGAACATGTTTAAGATTCAGACTTGCGCTTGTTACTCTCTGGGAGTAGGAAAAAGTCACTCCCCTGAACTGTCTGCGATCAGCTTTGTGTGGTCGCACAAACTGCTGACAACGCCAGAATGGAAATTTGTCCACTTTGTCTAAGATGCTCCTGGCAGTCTGCTCTTTTTTCCCATCATCCATTTCACCTGTTCTGCATTCATAAATTCTGTATCCCGACCATACGGTTCCAGTAACCTACAGCGCATGTGTTTCTCGGCTCGCAGGGCTCAGCTGACTCATATACTAGCAGACCATCAGACTCAGATGTCTCTCTGGAGGAGGAACGAGAGGTGCAGGCCCAGGTCCAGAGCCAGAGTCCAAGCCAGAGCCAAGGACCGGGACAGAGCCGTCAGGAGAGGGAGCAGCAGGCCGCCATTCAACTGGAGAGAGCCAAGGTAGCTCATCTACAGCACACAATAAGTCAGATTAAGCAAAGGATTTCTCTGTTAAATCTGGAAAATGTGTCAATGTCAGCCAGTAAATATTGAAATCTGGTGAATATTTCTCTGTTCTGCTCTTTTAATCAGACCAAACCAGTGGCATTTGCTGTAAGGACCAATGTCAGCTATTGTGGAGCTCTGGATGAGGATGTTCCAGTACCAGCCACAGCCATCTCCTTTGACGCCAAGGATTTCCTCCACATAAAAGAGGTACATGTGGACATTTAATCACAGGCATAAACAAATGAAAAAGTTGTAGACATGCATAGATGTATGATCAGAATCTTCATCAGTTAATATCAGATGTGTTGCCATTAGCTTATCAGACAATAACATGACATTCAACAGTGAGCCTATTTACACATGACCACAAAAATCCAGTTACTAGGAGTAATCGGATAATTGTAATAATCAGATCAGACACTTTTACGTGCACATAAGAAATGCAACAATCGAAAACCCTGGTTTAGATGCTCTAGTCCATTATCAGATTTCTTTCGATGTATATACGTAGATAGTGATGGTAGACATAAACTTCCTGTTATTGGTCACATTTGACTACATAACATTTGTTTTTAACACTTTTAAATTGTTTTTACACGTGCAGGAAGACGTTCAAAGTATTGGGGAGAAATCCAGGTGTGTTAATCCGAATTCTCACAATCAGATAACTGCTGTTATCTGGCAAAACATATAAGATGATGCTGTTTACGTGATCCCTCGAATAATCTGATAATGCCAGAAATCAGTCAATGATCGTAGAATTAGCATGCATGTGAAAAGGCTCAGTGTCTGTTGTAACAAAATAAACAAAAGACTCACTATTAGTCATCTGAAATTCTTATTCTAAACAGTATTGGTGGTATTCAGTGTTTATATGATATTTTTGTATTATTATTAATTATTTCTTATTAATATACAGCGTTGGTTTTTCATGTTTTTATTATTATTTTGTTATTATATAATTTTTGGCCTGTAACAGAAGAATTAAAAGGTGGAAATGCATGTATAATGACTATTTCAGGGGCAATAGGTCCTAGTCTTAGAAAAAGTGGTCATAAAATACAATATTTTATTTATAAGCAACAATATCAAGGCCAAACACAACTGTCCAGCTTTAAGAAAAAAATCACTATATGGTTTTTACGTCATCTTAACGTGTTAATAAAATTTAATAGAAGACAGTGAGTTTAATGTTTGTGGTGTCACTGGGGTCCCCAAATCATTAACAGCAGTAATCCAATGACCCACAGAGCACACAGGTTCACAGGCAAATGTGACAATGAAACTTATTCTAATATTTTTTTTCCCTGCCCTGTATGTTTGGGGCTCTTCTTTGTCGTTTGTAGAAGTTCAACAATGACTGGTGGATCGGTCGGTTAGTCAAAGAGGGCTGTGAGATCGGCTTCATCCCCAGCCCTCTGAAGCTCGAGAATATCCGGCTTCAGCAGGAGCAAAAGAGAGGACGAGTCCAAGGGTAAGTAACAGGAAAACACACTTACACACAATGCTAAAATGTAGGTCAATGTGAAATTGTAGGTCAGTGCTGGAGGAAGTCCAGCTTTGACACTAACTCCATCTATGATTTCACTGATTGCAATCATTACATGCACAAAGTGTTGCAGTTTTCACCGTTTTTCCAAAAAAGTAGTGTTCTCGCTATTCTTTTTTTTTAATGGGTAGTGAAAGTAGTCCTGTTTAGATGCAGCTGTGTATACTCTGACTGAAACAGGATTCTTGCATTGTATTGTAGCATTGTAATATTTGCATTTATACAAAAATATAAAGTTTTATAAAGAAGGTGTCTTTCTCTGTTTTCCATTCTGGGGAAAAACATCAGCTTATAGGTCATGTGTCAGAAACTGTGGTAAAAACCTGAGTTTAACTTGACATAAAATCCAAATAATGTCAGGTAAACACATGTTACAAAAAATTACATTCAGAATGAGGCTTAAATTAGAATAGCTAATAAAAGTATGTGCTGTTTATGTGAATATTGGATTTGAATAATAGTGGAATGTTGTTGTTCTTGTAGAAAGAGTGAATGTGATCTGTGTGTATTTGACCCTGCATTAACATGTACCTTCAGTGTCTAAAAAGAATCAGGCTGCAGACACATACAGTTGCGGAAAAAATTATTAGACCACCCGTGTTTTTTTTCAATTTTTTGCTCATTTTAATGCCTGGTCCAACTAAAGGTAAATTTGTTTGGACAAATATAATGATAACAACAAAAATAGCTCATTAGAGTTTAATTTCAGAGCATTTTCCATAACTTTCTTGATAATAACCAAAATCACTTCACTTCATATGTCACTGTACTGACAAACAGTGCTTTTATTCATTCCATGTTTTTCTTTCTGTTTTAGTCACATGATACACACAGGAGTTAGTATTTGAATGCATAACCATTGTTTTTAATGACTTTTGATGGTCTAATAATTTTTTCTGCAGCTATAAAGTGAAACAGGATCATTAAAACCACATTATTAAAGTAAAAAACAAGGAGAGCAGTGATATTTAAATGAAACGCTGCTGGTTTCAACTGTACAAAAGATAAGATATATTAACATGACAATACCAGAAAAACATACATTTAAGTAGCAACGAAACAAACCAGCATGTGATGTTGGTCTAAATAACACCAAACTGTGGAAAAAGCTTCATTCATTTCATTATCAGCTTTTTAAAAATGTCTTTCCATCCTCATGCTAAAGTCTCCAGCACAGTGCGTCCTCATCTGGCTCCAGTGAGACAGCAGAGAGGACGCTAGCTAATTACCGACATAGCACTTTTTTTTTTTTTGCAAATTATATAAGATAATTTTGTCGTGAAATATTTAGCAGATTCACCATTTCAACCTTTGAAAAATATATTAAAATAAAAAAAGAATATGGGTTGCATGTGCTATGGTACAGTGGTGTGGTATGATAAAACAACAAACAAAAATGCACTTGTGTTTTAGAAGATATTGGCACATATATGGTGAATTTTACCACCATATCTTATCATTTGATTATCGTTTGAAGTAGTCCACAGACAGCCTCTGTTTTCTGTTCTACCAAAATGAGAAAAACTACACATAAAAACCAAGATACACAATTAAAAAGCACTTAAACCTTAGACGTTTTGGTAAGTTTATGATTATCTATTGAAGCAAAAATAATTAGTCATCTTCAAATAGTAAAGAACCTTCACTTAGGGTACTTGTGGCTGAATTGTCTTCTTTCCAGCTTATGAAAGAGTGCACATATCTCTCTGTTGCTACTCATAAAAAGATGTTTTTGATATTTTGAAAGTAAAGTAAAAATTATTCATTCATTCAACCTTTATTTGTACAGGGTTGTCCAATGATGGCAGTGCCACTTTATTTTTCACGGACACTATAATCAGTGATGAAAGAAGTAGTGATTCATGGATTGATTGAAGTATCATTTACTCCGGGAAAAGTACAGCTACAGGAAGGCAAAAATAATCCTGTATGAAAAGTCCTGATTGAGAGAAAAACACAGGTAAAACATTGGTCCACCTGACTGATATTGCATCACACAGTACTAGTTTGAACTATTTTATATCAAGTTTCATGTCCAGATAAATTATTACATGATTAATGGGAGAGGAAAGGCTTTTTCTTTGAATTTTTGATGAATTGAGCATTTATTGAAACGACACCATGTTAGAGGATTACTTACAACAATTACATTTGGTGGAACTTTTAACAACTCTAACGACTTCTGAAATATGAGCACTTTTTGTAACGCATAGAAACAGAAAAAAAAAGCTGCGGTACCTCAAATTTGCACTTTCATGGCTATTTCCATTATCTACTGATGCACGATGTACCAGTGAAAACAGTTTCAATAGCTCTAATTATCAACTCTATGAGCCTCTTTTCTGCACTGGGTGAAATGTGTCTTGAAGGTTCTGTCATCCAGAGTTTGCTCAGTTACTTACATTCACTTGGTTCATGCTGTGTCGTGGCGTTTCATGCTAATTTTACTCGACTGCAGTGTCTCAACAACTCACTTACTAACTGTGGGTTGTTCTAGCCAAAGCCCCTGGACAATCCAACCACTTCACCCTTGACTGCATTAGCCTTTTAAGAGGGAGAGTCTGAACTGTATGCCTGGAAAAATAGAGCATTAGTTCATTCTTTCACACTCACATGGACTAAATATTATGACAGGAATAACTAGACCAAAAGTACACGAGCTTTTCTTTTTATGTCTGTTAATTATGGTATCCAGATTATATGAATAAATGGTTTAAATAAATGACATGACTACATGTAGCACTACAAGGTACGCACATTTAATCAGTTTTTTCTTTTTATTTTGAACCATTGTGCAAGTCTTCACATAAGTGGGAAAGCAGAAACTATACTGAGCAAAATCTATAAAAGTACATCAGCTATATATCTGTTAGTATCTATAGCTGATAATCCTTATGACAGCAGTTTAAAACATATGCATCAGAGGTTATAGTAACACAGTCGGTTCTGACTCTGCTTTTATACAGATACAGAGTATAAATGTAATGATACTGGTATGAATTATATGCATTGTTTTTTTTAACCCCTGTTTTTAAAAAGTTATCCCATCATTACTACATTTCATTATATAGGATGCTTTGCACTGGCATAGTTTTAATTCCTTTGCCACATATTTGAATTACCATTTAAAAAAAAAAAAAGAACAAACACACCACTCATCAGCAAAAATGTCACTGAAAACATGTCATCTGTCATGTTCACCCCCCTACATGTTTGTCTGTGTTGGCATCAGGAAAATATCCTGCCTGCATCTGTGCTGTGTAAAAGAAAAGAAAGTTTTATCCAAATGAAGAACAAATTAAACAATGGAGCATAGTCGGAAACAATAGAAAACATTCATGACTTTGTGTAGCCTGCATTTCTCCTCTGTAGAGATGTAAATAGTACATTCCAGAACAGACTGCACATTCTACAAACATCTAATGGGCATTTTTAAAATCTGGATTTCCTGAGACATGCAGAATTTAGTAACACACTGTTGCCCATAAGTTGGAATAATTCTGTTTTTAGACATATTCATCTTCTTATTCCTATTTATACACATGGGTAATCACTTTGACCAAGTGCAATGATTACATACAAGATAAGATAAGGCAGTATTGCTCAAAACATGCTAAAAATAATATAGAAATACCTCGATAAATGTAATAATTAGTTGATATTTACAAGTAAGTAGCTGTAATAAAAGTGGTTATAAATACAGTAGGGTTTAGCGGTCATAATTGTAGTAAAGTCATCAAAGCATTGAAATGATATGTATATTTGGTTTGATTAATTAAGGTTTTGCACAGCCTGATGGAGGACAAAGGATCTCCTGTAGTGTCTTGAAGCAGGGTCTGCCTTGTTTGGGTGTCACGTCTTAAAAACTTGGGTTTAGCCCTTGAAACCTGCTTTACATTGTGACAGAAAACGCTCAAGATGGAAAGTTTTAGGAGCCATTTTAAGCCTGGAAGTTAGAAAAACATAAATCCATGTAAAAATCTGCTGTTTACCCAGATTTGGTCTGTATTGACATAAGGAACATCTGCGATTTAGCTTTTTGAAGACACCGTCCAAATAAAAAAAAAAAAAATGAATGTGTAGATTTTACAGTTGATAATTACCTTTTTCTGCATTAATGCCATGCTGTGTTTCTGTCTTTCTTTATCCCCTCTTGTCTTTTCCAGTAAGTCTGGAGGGAACTCTTCATCCAGTGTAGAGGATGAGGTTTCTGCCTCTATCCGACCCCTCATATCCTCGGCAGGTGAGAACATCAGTCAGGGGGAGAGGGCCGTTAATAGCCAGCTGCCAGCTTTAGAGCCGCTACAGCACACAGAGAATAAGACTATAAAGGCTTCCCATGTCTCCGCATAGAGCATAAGTTCACTGCGTAGAGTTGTTGGTACATTTTCCCATGATCCTCCTCTTCCTCCAGTTGAGGACTGCAGGCGCTCTGAGACTGGGGCTTACCACAGTGTGAACCCAACGACAAGACTATGACCCCCCCTGAACTGCACTCATGTGACTTTGTGAATATAACCTTAGGACAATAGCAAACCTTTTTTTTATCTTTTATATCATATCGGTTATTCTTGATAGGTTTTATTTGCAAAGAGTTGTGATTGTCTGCATGTTGGTGAAATATTCTCACACGCCACTGACGACGCTGTCACTGTCTTCTCTCCCCTCCTGCAGGAAAGCAGAAACAGAAAGTGGTAAGTTGGTGACGGTAAAACCCACTCATTTGCCATTCGCTCGATCTCTTGTTGCTGCCATCATAAACTGACAGAAGCTCGTAGCACTGAAACATTTTATCACACAAATACTTCTGGCCTACTGAAGTATACAGCGCCAGATCATTACCATATCTGTGACGCCAGAATATTAGAGTACTGTCCTTTACTTTATTTTCCATACTCAGGGAATGGACAGTGTTGTGGATAACATAATAATAATAATAATAATAATAATAATGATAATAATGATAATAATAATAATAATAATAATAATAATGATATGTTTGCCCTGTTGACTCAAAGATACATTAATAAGCTCAAATCCACTGATTATATTTAGTTGAGATATTTTAATTAGTGATAGTGAAAGGAAAAGTAATGAGATCCTTTTCAGGAAATCTGTTTGTGTTGAAAATGTTACTAGTACAAGCAAAAGTTATCTGCTCAAAACCGTAAGTAGACATATTAAAGTATTATCAGCAAAATGAACTTTAAGTCAGAAAGTGAAAGTAGTCACTGAGAAGAAAAAGTTAACAAATATTACATTTACACTTTATATTTTGATTAATGACTCTTTTTTCCAGTATGTTATTTTGAGTTTTTTTTTTTTTTTTCAGTATTAAATCATATAATATAAGTTTAGACCACTACAAATACTCAATTGCTTAAAATATAACTTAAAGAAGGTTTAGAGTGATGGTGCTTCTTCTTGTAGTGTTTCGTCTGGTATTGTGTTAATGGGTTTGATTGCAGTTTATTACATCAGAGCAGTGAATCATTATTCATCTAACCATGCAGCAAATGATAAAACATTTATCAGCAAGTCAAAATGTTAAATACGATAATTAAAGCTTTTCACTGACCAAACAGTTTAGAATTTGCAATAATTTAATAAACTACATCAACAGGACAAGTATAACATTCACATTTAGCAGGATTTAACTACATTAGTTTAATCTCACTACCGTTTTATGTCACATTTTGACTGGTTGTAACAATAAATACATTATCATTTGCTACATGTCTTAACATGGAAGTATGCATTTACATCAGTCGTGTAGTTAAGAGTTTAGCCGATTGTGTTGTAACTTCATTTTGGCCTTTGTCCTGTTTTACAATGATTGGCTGATTCCTGATTGAATGTGTTCGTATTAACAGATGGAGCACATCCCTCCATATGATGTGGTTCCCTCCATGAGGCCGGTGGTCCTGGTGGGACCCTCACTCAAAGGCTACGAGGTGAGAAAAAGCTGGAACGATGACAAGGGGACTAATAACTTCCACCACAGTCAACTTTAAATTAGATCAGAGGATTCCTGATGTGAAATGAAAAAATAACAGTCACTCCGTAACATCACATGCCAATATTCATGTTATTCTCCGACTGAATGTTTTTCTTAAAAGTATTGCTCTTGTTAATAGACATAGATGGTGCTGAGGGGTTTATGAAGTCCATGCATTTATCTGTTACTTTAACCCTTTGGAGTCTGAGTGTATTTTGGCCGTTTTTGAATATTTTTGATTTTGCCCTCATATCTCTCATCAAAAAAGTGTTTATCTTGCCTTATTTTGGCATAATTTTTTTCAGCACAACCTCACCTGTGTGACTGTACAGTTATTTTTTTTCATTTGACATACTGTATTAACATACTAAACCTAAAATCAAACAAAAAAAACATGAAGTTGGAGTAGGACAAAATACAATTTTTTGCTGTTTTTCACCAAAAACATGTTGAATGAACCATTTTCATAACTTAGAATGAACATATAAATAGAAAAGTTCAAAACAATAATTTCAAATTTAGCAATAACAAAGTTATATACTATTTAACCACATTCATGTTTACATCATTTTTCACTGACATGAATGACTTTTTGGGCCACAAAAGGGAAAAAAATATGTTTTTAAATTTATTTGGCTACAATATGTAATGTTTGAATCTAAATCTGTAATCCTAACTTTATTAGCTGTTGATTGGTTGCATATCTTAATTTTTATAACCCCAAAATTGAGTTTCAGGGATATAATGGTTTTACCTCAAACGCCGCTGCTGCCGCCTGATATCCTTCATGTGAACGCGATAACTCGCACAGATTTGGTTGGACTTCTTCTTCCTTGATAACCAACACAGGGGGCTCCTAGTGAAAGAACCCTATCGATTTCAGCTTCTATGAGTATTATAAGTCATCCAAATGGGGGCGCTTTAGTTGAAAATCAGTTTTTTAGAAAATAAATCAAGCAATAATAGGCCGATTGAGATCAAATTTGGTTCAAATTGATCGTCTTACAAATGTCCATTTTCTGGCTACCATCCAGCATTCATATGGTGTCATTTTCATTCACTAGGTGGAGTTTTGTGGGAAAAATTGGTTCTCTGACTATTATTCTGCCACTATCCAGTCGATGTAGCTTAAACTAAGTTAATATCGATCGTCTAACAATTATCGTGGGTAGATTTTTATATAGCAGAGGATTGGAAGGATTTCGCAGCTATACCTTTGCTGTCAGCCCCCGACAGTGTAAGCCTCGTTATTTATAATCAAGTGGTCAGAGAAGCTCCAGCAAGAACATGAATACTGGGTTTTTTTTAGAGCCAGATTTGCACTGAACTCAACTGAGTGGCATTTGCATGTGACTTTTTGTATCATATTTTATCGCAGTTCTTATTACATGTACAAAGAAGGTAGAACAACTTTTTCCAAGTAGTTTTATATGGGTAGCTACATTGATCAACACTGAAAATAACTGAACTTAATCTTTTAAAATTTGATCGACGTACTTCTACCTCCTTTTTTACGATGCAGGTAACAGACATGATGCAGAAAGCTCTGTTTGACTTCCTCAAACACAGATTTGACGGCAGGTAAGACACTGGGTTTATTTCTAACTTTAACTTCATCCCTTCCATCAACCATTCTATCAAATCCTACTGTCTCTCATAAAAAAAAAAAAAAAACAAACAAAAAAAAAACCCTAAGATTATTCTATTATCAACCAAAACACATAATTATCATTTATCATCAGATGAACTAAAACAGGTCAAAACACCATCTCTATTGTAGGCAATAAGAGCTGGAATAGTCTCCCAGTGACTATTGGTGAAATTTCTACCTTTTTACATTTAAAAAAAGAGCTAAAAAAAAAAGATTAAAATCTAATCAAAGCTGTGAACACCTGTGATTTCTGCTCAGTAGGTAGTCTTCTGGGCAGTTTTATATTGTATTTATTGTATTTGTAATGTATTGTATGACATACACTTTTATATAGTAATGTGTTGTATTGTCTTGTTTGTATGTTTAGTCTGTTTTTAAATGTTGAGGACTACAGATGGAAAATAGCTCCCAGCTAAATCCGGCATATTTACACAAAGTAATTTTTTTTTTATTTGTACTGAGTGTTCATTAATATGCACTGTCATCAAATAAACAAACAAATAATACATTTGCAGGGTACATTTAATGACGTTTCCCAAATGTTAATCCTCTAACCTTCTATCCATCTTTCTCATGGCTCCATAGTTAATATATAATTCCCATCATTTTGCAGTAAATGCATTTAAAAGTATGAAAATCAGTGTGTAACTTGAAGAAATGTCACTGGAACAGGCCTATTTTTATTTACTTGTTGGATAGGAGGGTGTTTTGGGTGCACAACTACAGGATATTCCATAAGTAGACCAAATATTTTCCCCGTTCACACTTGATTTTTCTTGAAATGTTCATTGATATCTTGTGCAGGATATCGATCACACGCGTCACAGCAGATATATCATTAGCCAAGCGGTCTGTTCTCAACAACCCCAGTAAGAGGGCCATCATCGAACGATCCAACACTCGCTCCAGCTTAGGTATGAAAACTCCTTGCGCCGTTCTTTTCTTTTCATCCAAAGTTCAAAGGTTTAAGAAAATCTGCTGGTGGAGCCTAATTCTTAACGCTTTTTACTGACATGTCTCATTAGCTGAAGTGCAAAGTGAGATTGAGAGGATTTTTGAGCTGGCACGCTCCCTCCAGCTGGTGGTCCTGGATGCTGACACCATCAACCATCCGGCCCAGCTCCTCAAGACCTCACTGGCCCCCATCATCGTCCATGTGAAAGTGTCCTCGCCAAAGGTAAAAAATAAGAAACACAGTAAAGCAGTGATTTTTTTTTTGTTTGTTTTTTCTGAACGCCACACTGACGTCGTTGGCTCAGTGGACTAATCAACCTAAATGTCCCTCAGATTCATTTAGCTGGAGCAGACTAACAACAACTAGACATGTAAAGAAATTCCAGGAAACAAAAGGTAACAGCCTTTATTTTAGGTTAATATTTTCCCTCCACAATCACAGTGTTTCCCTCAAAACCAGCATGAAATCCTGGACTTCAAAGCCAAGCTGTAGGATTTTTAATGAAGTCACGAGATTTTTCCCGTCTGCACAACGTCACGTTTGCATGGAGGGGTTTGTCTGCTGCACCTCCACACTGGAATCATGTTCCTTTAATCTAACAGGACAGTAAGCGATTAAAGCACTGACATCTTCAACCGTTTGTTCAGGTATTACAGATGGATCTTGCTTTACACAGCCTTAACCACCTGCTCCAATACGACTCACCAGTAAAATCAATTTTCAAATGGTTTCAAACACATTAAATTCAGGTAAAATAATATTGAAATGAAGTCAGTATCATGTAAATCATGCAAATATTACAGCACTAAAACAGCACTGGCAACTCAAATAGAAAACTTGGACGTATTAGGAGTTGATATGCATTTTTAAAAAAAAAATACAATTTCCCATTTTGGGATAAATAAAGTAGATCAATCTATCTCTATCTATAGATTAGTGGATTTTCTGCACTTAAACATACACCAGAATGATCTGATCACTGCCCGAAATGAGACATTAATATGATAAACTTCAATGTGATGAGGAGTGACTTGAAGCTTTTCATCACCCTGTCTTTTAGGTTCTACAAAGGCTGGTCAAATCCAGAGGGAAATCCCAGAGCAAACACCTGAATGTGCAGCTTGTGGCAGCCGACAAACTGGCCCAGTGTCCCCCGGTACGTCCACATTTATATACAACCTACACATCCACACAAGAGCAAAGTTATAGTATTTGATATTATCCAGCACATTTTAGGGGTACATTGTTGAATTTCTACACTTCTGTTACTGTCAAATGTAAATCTGTAACCTCATTTAGTTTATTAGTCTGTGCTATACAGCTCCACAGTTGTCTGGAAATAATCAAAAACACATCATCTTTTTTAGGAAACAAAACAGTTATACCAAAGTCTATAATGACCGGCGGTTTTTACTGTCACAGGCGGCTGTAAAATGGACCTCTGGTTAGACTCTGGTACAGTTTTGTTAAAAATTTGTGTTTCCAAAAGCTGAAACTCTGTGTGTGTGTGTAACTCTGAAGCTCAATGATTTGTTTTAATATTTTTCTGACAACTGTCACCTCATTATTTACTCCATACCGTCTTAATTTGTATCTTAATTTGATATATTAACTTATTCATTTGCTCCCTTCTGTTTAATTAGCCTGTATATGAATAAACGTTCCTGCCTGTAAATACTCAAATTATATTGTTTGTAGGATGAAGTCATTGCAGGTGTTATTAGTAGTAAATGAGACTCTACTAGTTGGTACAGTGTGTATGGATTTAATCAGCCTGGTTGTCGATGGTATTGTCTGTGCTTTTGCTCTTGTTCGTATGTTCATGTCGCATTTGTTCTTATGTCTGTTGAACAATCATCTACACTGTATTTTTATTACTTACTGTCTAATTTTCTACATGGATCCCCTGTGTCTATGTAGTACATTACATGTTTTGGAGTGGTTTTGTGGAGTAAAATGAAACAAAATGTCAAACAGCGTGAAAACATCATAAAATTTAAGATGTATAAAAACCTTCTTTTCCAGAGATCAAACAGGAATACAACAGTAATAGTTATTGATGGTTTGTTATAATTTGTTCTCTTTTTCAGTAATTTAACGAATGGTCTTTTTTTTTATGGACTATATTCATTAGCTGATTAGCCAAGTCATGTAAAATTGGGGTAGGACAATATAAGCTTGGCTTCTCCCTACTCCATTTTGGATATTAAGTGTTGTCAAAGACCCACAATGAAATAGCTGTACATTGTGGGACATTTTTTCACCTTATTGCCTTCAATATTTTGGAGTGCTCTGTTTGAATATGTAATTAGTTTTTGCCTTCACCTTTATATTTTATTCCTGCTTACGTTCGAAATAAAGGTTTATCATTATCGTTATAATTATACGAGCTCCATTAACAGACACACAGTTTCACTTTGATCGGATTCTTCAGATGATCTTCCGTCGTTGATTTTCTGCCTGTGTCCATCTGCTTCTAACAGGAAATGTTTGACATCATCCTGGATGAGAACCAGCTAGAGGACGCCTGTGAGCATCTCGCCGAATACCTCGAGGCCTACTGGAAAGCAACCCACACTTCGATGGCAACACCCCTGAACCCTCTGTTGGGACGCAACCTGGGCCCGACCACCCTCACCCCCTACCCCACCAGCATCTCTGGACTGCAGGTACACATTCAGACACTGATTTTTTTTTTTTTTTTTTAACTGTATTTGTAACACAGTGACAGTAAGAGTTTTAGGTTTTTTGTTTCATACATTTCTTCCTATTTGTCTGACTATACTTTGTTAAAAGCATGTAAAATTGACATTTATTAGAGTGAAGCTTCATATTCACTGTAAGCAAAGTGAGTAAAATACACATAGTGATAGGTAGTGATGTGCAATACTACTGTAAACCTAGGTTGGTACTGATGCTTAGAGATGCTTCCAGAATAAATAGTTAAAACAGGAACATCAGTATCACTATAATGTACAGAGTATTGACAAGAAAACAGCCATTTCAGTTTCTCAGGTTAGAAAAAATAATACAATTTGTTTGAATTTCTGAAAGGAAACAGGAACACAGACAAGCTGGGTGTTATTTTGACCAAATATAGGAGCAATGTAGCTAATTGAAAGGTGAATGAATAAACGTGCACCTCGAATTACAGAGTTTAGATATCAATCTTTTGATATGTAAATCAGTCCTATCCTGTTTTTTTGATATGCACAGCACTAACTCCATAAGAGGCTGTAAAACTTAACTAGGGAGATCAAATTTATAAGTATGTTTCCAGTTAATATTACACTTTTGTTTTGACTTAATTGTAAATAATGCTTATATTTGTCCTTAAAACCTTCCTCAAAGCAGGATTTTAATATCCTTAGGGTCCGCATTTGGTGGCACAAATGCAAATTGCATTACAATACATCATAAAATAACACATCATCTGTTCAAAAGAAGCAAAAGAAAGCTGTATTTTTCCAAATAAATATATCCTTGCAAATAATAACTGAACAACTGTGACAAAGTAGTGGAAAGTCAGCATTTGTCATTTGTCATGTGACTTTGTGATGCACAAAATCTGGCAAAACACTCATGAAATTACAATTAAAACCGAGAAATATCACAATCCAATCATATAATTAAAGAGTAGACGATTCTGAAAACTAATATAGGAACAATTAAAAGTCAAAAAACAAAAAATCTGAAGGTTATGTTGAAGTTGCAGTTTTGTAGAAAAAAAAATTAGCAAGGAATAAATGACTAAAATGTGGAATTTAACTGGTCCAAATGCTTCCAGATCAGGGGTTTAACTGGGTTTGGTTTGTTGGTGTGATTAGCAGAGCCAAAGAATGCGACAGAGCAACCACACAGGAGACCATTCCACTCCGAACGAACGACGCAACCTGATGACATCAGACGAAAACTACCACAACGAGCGGGCGCACAAGGGACGCAACCGCATGTCGTCTGGCTCGCAGCATAGCCGAGAGCAACAGGACCCCTACCAGGATTACCAGGACCCCTATCAGGATGCATACAAGCCACATCGCAATCGCAGTTCACCAGGCAGCTACAGCCATGACTCCCGGCACCGGCTCTGAGCCCGCGTCCACCACCACACCACCACCACCAGGGCCACCCCGAAATAAACGCTGCAAAAGAGCCAAGACGGTCCCAAATTGTACCATTTTTTTCTTTGAGTTTGTTCGGCTTTTCTTCTCTTTCAAAGCCCGACAAAATCCTATCCAGGGGTAAAATTTCAACCACATGATTCAACAGCTTAACAAAGAGGTTCAGGATTCACCTCTGCTGTAATCTGAATTCCTTTCGTTTCTGTTTCCGGGACCTGGTACCAACACAACGCTCAGCGGACGTGCAGCACAGATTGTGCTTGTGGCGTACGTCAGCAAGCTCATTCTGGATAGCGGTCAGACGCCGGTGGTGTTTGGGCTTCCACGCGCCTGGGACTCAACACCGGGTCAGAGGGAAGTCCAGCGCACACAGACTGCTAAAGGCTGCTGGTGTTTCTGACCCCTACCCTGGGCCATGTATAAATCCTCTCACCACTTAGCTTATTGCATGCTGATAGATGACCAACCTCCGCATCCATTCCATTGGTGTTTTATACCTAGTACTTTGGATCCTCTGTGATGAGCTGTAGACACGGAGGTCGGTTTTTTTCTAAACAAAATCAGCTGATTGTGAACAGGCCGTAGGTGGTGAGGTTAGTCGGATGATCTCTGGCTGCTAGTTTCTAAAAAAAAAACAAAAAAAACTGGTGCTTCACATTCCCAAACTATTTTGCTATTTGAAAGTCACTTTGAGCAAGGCCAGCTTTTCTGTAGCATAGCGTTAGGATTTCATTTGGGTGAAGACCCCCGCCGTCATGAGCAGAACAGATTGTGATGGTGCTGGGATCAGATCTCAGTTTCACTGTAGATGAAGGCAATACTGCTTCTGTTTTGAACAGTGAGCACTTAGAGAGTTAGAGAAGGCAATAGTCTGTCAGACACAGTAGGATAGTGAAAAACAATGAAAAAAAATACTTGACATGCCATTTGATGTTGTTAGGATGGGGACTGGCATTAAAAAAAACTAAATGTTGAGAAACTTTGAGCAGGTTAGGACATTTTGCTGATCATTTTGCCCCTGCCAGCGTGAATGACAGAAGCTTTGGATAATTTATTAGCACTGGAATCCAAGATGAATAGAAGTAAAACTGATGTAAAGGTTAACAGGTCACGCAATTGGTTCATCGCCATCTACGTTTCCTCCAATGGGAATGTCACATGACAGGATCGGTTGCATCATGTTCATCCTCTGTGTAGCTGGCATGTTGTCCTGACTGCAGAGCATGTTTCCTCCAATCATTAAATAGAACCCTACTGTAATCAAGTCAGTGTTTGTAGAGCTATAGGGCGCCTTTCTGCGAAAAAATAAATAAGAAAAAAAGAAAAGAGATAGATGGCCCAATTACATGTGGATGATCTCTGGAAGCCTGAGGTTTGTAACTCAATAACCTTTGACAGAAACGTTTAGATGTTGATTTAAGTCGCTCAGAAACTAACGTCAAGTTTCAGTGGATGCATGACACAAAAGAGGAGGCGTTAGAATGAGTCTAGTTTCTATTAAAACTGAATAATGTGCGTGTAAAACAGTAGAAAGAACACTGAAGCTGTCAAACAGTGATGTAGCGCCACATGGACCTTCACAAAAAGGTTCAGCTGAGATAAAACGGACAAAAGCTTATCTGTAGAAGCTTTGGATGCAAACAAAGCTGCTAAATGTCTTTGTAAGGTGTTTTTTTTTTTCCCCCAAGTTTAACGCACATATCTTGTTTTCTTGACATATCAAACCATTTCATAATTATACATAAATTATCTAAAACATCTAAACCTGTTTGTGATTAAAACAGGCTTTGAATTAGACTAGGCTCAATCAAACGTCATGAATTAAAGTACACATTATAGGACGTAGCAAAGTTATGTTAGGGTAGTGTTTAGGAGAAAATAGTTTGTTATATTAAGGCGACAAGATAACGGGTCTTAAAAAGTCTGATTTCTCTTTTGTTTCTCTCTGTAAGAACAAACTCATAACATGTGTATCATCAAATTTAAGTATAGTCTTAAGTTGTCCTAATATTTTATTGAATTAAAAAGCTATTTATATTTGCTTTGCGTATTAAGAAGGACCAAACCTGACATAATAAACATCAAAATGAACTTAACAAACAAGTTAAATCTAGATTTTTGTTTTATTTTATTTATTTTCTCATGTCATGTTTGTTCCTTCTTTTCATGGTAGCATCCACCAGTGAAATGAGTGATTCATTTGCTGGTATGTACAGTGTGAAACATGTTAATCAGATGTTTTCCGGCATTTTCAGGCCAATAATGAAGCTAATCGAAACACTTAGACAGCGTTTGTACAGTAGTGATCGCTGCAGCACCACATTAGAATTGGTGCCTTACAAACAGTGAACAAACCTCTTGTAACAATCTGCTCAGAAAAATAATAGTGGCTAAAAAAGGATCCATTCTGTTACGTGTAATGGGCTGCAAACTGATTTTAATCTGAGGTCTGTACAGAGTGCATCTATTTAAATTTATGTTTTCATATTATGTTATGGTTCTTGCAAAAAAGAAAAACAAACCCACTCAGAGGAAAAACTTGATTCGAACCTTTCTTTGCTGCATTTACAGTTGAAAAAGCTGCTCCTTTTTTTGGTCTGAGGTTGTAGATGGAGCATGCAGCCACTAGATGGCAGTAGAGAAACTAAATCAGTACAATCAGCAGAGAATGTGCCGTAAATGATTAGGAAACTGTGGCAAAAACCCAAGTCAAACTGAAAGCTCATTTTAAGTTGCAGCATTAAATAGTAACTTTTAAAAAATTGTAGACGTTGCCATTCTCTGGTTTTGTACATCTGAGCAAAGGTTGATGATTAAGACGTTTAGAATTTATGATTAAAAGAGAAAGAAAAGGCTTCAAATACAAATGATTATCACTTGCAGAGTATTTTCTTCCTGTCACAGTGGGATCCTTAACAATATTCAGTGCTAATATTTTCTTAAATAGCTCTGGTACTGGACACAAACTTGCATGTATCATCCGGACAACACACATTTCTCCTCCTTAAGTGCAAAAACCAACGAGAAGAACGGGTTTGAAAGTTAAATACTCGTCACTCCCGTTGCGTGAAAGACCCCACACATAAAATCTGATGCTCATTTGACAACCTGATTGGAATAAGTCTCAACGTGAAGCCAAATTTTAACACTTTAAAGATCACTCTGTACAGGAAAAGGAAAAGAATCATTTTGAAATAACTTTATAGCACAAAATGAGTAAGCAAAAAAAAAAAAAAAACTAAAGGAGCTTTTGATTATTGTTCCTATAATGTGAATCTGGTGAAAGGGCACAGATTATTATTGGGATGTGTGTATTTCTTTGCCCTCACTTCCTGTTTATCTCCTTGTTGTGTGTTACTGGATTGAAGATGAGTGCATAAGCTACTGTTTACAAGCACGCTTAACTGTCTCATTCTGCCCCAACAGCACGAATCCCATTGGTTGATTGAACTGGGAACCATTTTCCATCGAAAATCAAAACAACCAATGTTGAGCTGGGCCGCTTGAGACAATCAGAAGGGTCCTGTCATCCCTCTGTGTGAACGCCCTCAAACGATGAGAGATGTCGCCCTTTGAGTCACAAACGCCACATTCGCCGGCCTCCAAAACTGTCCGTCCTGGCTTTGTTAAACTTTTCTTTTTCAGTATGTGGCCAAACGTTTGTCGCAAAACTAAATTCATGACCATTTTGTGTTTCGTTCATGGATTGACTCTCAAGGCAGACCACAAAATGCAGAACTTCTAGGGAGGATTTTCTTTGGTAAAATGTAAAAACACAGAAGAAGAAAAAGAACATATTCCAGTAGAAAAGTAATAAATATTTGCTGGCGATTATTTTTATAACAAATAAATGTACATAATGTCTTTGAGAGATGCTATTTGCTGTATACATGTGCTGAAATGAGACGACGACCCAAGCGGGACACTTGGAACAACAGCAAGGTCCAGTATACAAAGTTTCAGTAATGTGCAATACAAAACGGCATGCTGTTTTAAAATGAGGAACTTCATGTACTGTACTATGCAACCGCAAACTGTGTACATCGCTTCATGCTGTGGCTTCTCCAAACACCCTTTTCCAAGCAGCTTCATTTTGGACTTTTAAGGGAATTTTGTGTTTTCTCTTTTATTTTTCTGTGGAAGATGAAATCTAAGCGGCTAATGCGGTATTGCATGCATGATATACCATTCTACTTTATAAAAAAGGAATTAAAGAAAAATACATGAAAACTGGAGGTGATTGTGTTCAAGGCAAAGCTACAAGTGACTTAAAACATTTTTTTTTTCAAAATAAAAAAAGAGTCGTTATAAAGTCGGCGTCGGTATCTTCATGATTTCAGTAAAAAAAAAAGAAATCAGTAATAGAAAAAATAAGCATCAGAAGAAATATGAATGGATTTGACTGCTGTAGATGTTTAACCCATAAGGACTCAGTGTGACTTTTGTGGCAGTTCCCGAATGATTTTTTCTCTATTTAACCTTCCTTAACCAATTTATCACCATTTTTATGTAATATTACCATCTTTATATTGCATTTTTTCAGTATAAATCAGGTATTTTCCTATGTTTAATTCACCGATCATGTAGATGTTCATAAAAGCTCACATTAAAGTTGAAGGTTATTATATCACAAACAGAGAAAACTGAAGAAATAGTGACTTTTTAAGCAAAAGTACCATTAACTGAACATAAACCATGTGTGTCCATCCACTGTCATTTGTCAAACTCCATGGGTTTTACTGTTGAATTGGTGTCGTAGACGATGACGGTGTTTCCACGGTAACTACGGAGCCTCTGAACGTCCAAATGGGCCATATCTGATGACCATGAAAAGATGAAGAACTGTATTTTACCTGAATTATTTCAAAGTATTGATAAATTTAGTAGTTCAGAAGTTATTAAATATTTTAGATCAGTAGATGGTTTTGGTTACCAGAGGCTGTTTGGGTTTTTATGGGTTAAATCCTCATTCTCCTTCCAACTTTTGCCTGCTTTATTGTCAGAACACTCAGTAATATTGTTTTGTAATTTATGCACTAATATGTTTTCATATATGTCTTCACTACTATTTCCAACCCAGTTATGGGACTTACACCCAAATTCCAGTGGCAGATGGTCTTCTTGAAGCATATGTTTGGCTTGGGTCAGATTTCTTCCTCTTTGGGGGCCTTTTCTCTGTCCACCTCCCATTAGAATCGGATTTGCACACATTCTAGGGGGTTTTCAACAACCACATTATCCTACAGCTGCTTTTGACACATGAACACAGTAAATCTGGAGCAGTACATCTCACATGAAGCCGTACATCTCATGGTTACGGTGACACAGCTGTACGTAGATGAGACGTCACATGCATCTGGCGCCCAAAAAGCCGGTTTTAAGGCTTTCAAACCCAACCCTGAGCTGTGCATTAAACACTGCAACACTGCTCCAGGTCTCCAATATGACCCTGCGGTTACTCCTGCACATGAATCTGCCAACATACCATAATAATCCATCCTGTCCAATGACTCCCACAGGGTATGGCCTAATTTTATATGTTGTTTTAGTGCTGCTAACTGCTGTGTTTGCTGTTTTTAGAGAATGGGTAAAAGAAATACACGATGAGTAATTAAGTAACTGAACATGTTATCAGAGTCCATGACTTGTTCAACCTACTCATCCAAGGATCAGGCCGAGTCCGGACAGGTCCAGTGTTTATTATGCTCACTGGGATCATACAGTTCTACTTATTGTCGACTACTTCCACATTTAAGAACTAGTTACTGTTAAAACACACATAAGTACTTCAAACTTCAGTGCTTTGATCTTAATGAACTTAAAACCATAATCCATAAGTGTTCTGCTTACACAAATTCTGAGAGAATTAACTCTAATGTTGACATCATGATCATTTTTCTGTTTTCAGTTTTAGAATTCTTCAAATTCATATTTTCTGACTCCTTGAATGTGTCCAATCTGTACTCCTGACAGTCAAACATGTCATTATTCTCACAGAACACCAAAACCATTAAAATATCTAATTATTTTCTAATAACTATAATATAATGTTACCAAATAAAAGGCATGGATTCATCTGAGTGTGCTGACTTTTTAACATTAGTCTGCCAAAGATTTGTTGGTTTTCATCCTAATAGTCCAGGGTCAGTGTCAGCTACGATACATCTGCAGTTTAAAAACTGCACAGTTATCAAAGTAGTTGTTTTATCTTTTTTTTGTGCTCCGTTGGTTGGTTTATGGTAATATTGTCTGGGTTAACTGAGGCATGAATGTGAGTGGAATGAACAGGTGAAACTGGCTTTCTTTTCCAGACTTCTCTTCCTGCTTTTTGACCTCTTACACAAACAGCACCTCCTCTCTGTTTAGTCCCGCCCCCGTCTCCTCCCCTTCAGACCTTGCATAAAGTGAGAGAACAAAAGCATGTGCTGTTTATGTCAGAGCAACTTATGCAGTGAAACTTAGGCGGTCGTACAGAGAGCAGCGATGGCACAGAAGGGAGTTGAGCTGGACCCAGACGCGTTTTGTTGTTCGATCTGCTTGGATCTACTGAAGGATCCAGTGACTGTTCCCTGTGGACACAGCTACTGCATGGGCTGTATTAAAACCCACTGGGATGAAGGGGATGACAGGAAAATCCACTGCTGCCCCCAGTGCAGACAGGCCTTCACACCGAGGCCTGTCCTGGTGAAAAACACCATGTTGGCAGTTTTAGTAGAAGAGCTGAAGAAGACTGGGTTGGAAGCTGCTGCTGCTGATCACTGCTATGCTGGAGCTGAAGATGTGGCCTGTGATTTCTGCACTGGGAGGAAACTGAAAGCCGTGAAGTCCTGTCTTCAGTGTCTGGCTTCTTACTGTGAGAAACACCTTCAGCCTCATTATCAGTCCCCTACTTTTAACAAACACAAGCTGGTCGAACCCTCGAAGAAGCTCCAAGAGAACGTCTGCTCCCGTCACAGTGAGGTGATGAAGTTGTTCTGCCGCGCTGACCAGCTGTGCATCTGTTACCTGTGCTCCGTGGAGGAACACAAAGGCCACGACGCAGTCTCAGCCGAAACAGAACACAGCGAGAAGCGGAGAGAGCTGAAGGTGAACCGGCAGAGAATCCAGCAGCGAATCCAGGACAAAGAGAGAGGTGTGAAGGTGCTTCGACAGGAGGCGGAGGCCATCGGTCGCTCTGCTGATGAAGCAGCGGGGAAGAGCGAGGAGACGTTTACCGAGCTGAACCGACTCATCGAGAAACGAAGGCGTGACGTGAAGCAGCAGATCAGATCCCAGCAGGAAACCCAAGTGAAGCGAGTCAAAGAGATGGAGAGGAAGCTGGAGCAGGACATCGCTGAGCTGAGGAAGACGGACGCTGAACTGGAGAAACTCACACACATTGAGGATCACAAACAGTTCTTACACAGTTACCCCTCGCTGTCAGATATCATCGAAGCTACAGACTCATTCAGCGTCGATGCGTGTCCTCTGCGCTACTTTCAGGACGTGACGGCGGCTCTGTCACAGCTCCCAGTTAAACTCCGGCACGGCCTGAGCGAGGAGTGGGCCAACATCTCACTGAGGCTCGCTCAAGTGGATGTTTTACTCTCAAAGCCATCGCCCGAGCCACAAACCAGAGCGGATTTCTTAAAATTCTCTTGTAAAATCACACTGGATCCAAATACAGTAAACGCACAGCTGTTACTGTCTGAGGGGAACAAAAGAGTCACACATGTGTATCAAAAACAGAAATATCCTCCTCATCTAGAAAGATTCGGTCAGACAGGTCAGGTCCTGGGCAGGGAGAGTCTGACTGGTCGTTGTTACTGGGAGGTGGACTGGGGTGGGGAGGGCAGGGTTTCTATAGCAGTAACATACAAGGATATTAAAAGAAACGGTGAACCTGAGTGCCTTTTTGGATACAATGACAAATCTTGGGCTTTATATTGCTTCAAATCCACATATTCGTTTTGGTACAACAGCGCCGGCTCTTCTATCTCAGGTCCGGTTTCGTCCAGAATCGGGGTGTACCAGGATCACAGAGCAGGTACTCTGTCCTTCTACGGCGTCTCTGACACCATGACTCTGCTCCACAGAGTCCAGACCACATTCACTCAGCCTCTGTATGTTGGACTTTGGCTCTCGAGACCTGGAGATGTGGTGCACTTTTGTAACCTCTGAGCTTGGTCAGAGTGTGTCGTTGGTGAAAAGTTCACAATATCTATCTAGCTGGCTTTTAAATCAATGAGTGAGATGGGTTTTTTTGGATTTCCTTTGTTGTTTTTACCAGATTTTAATTTCTTTGTTTTTATGATATTGTATTTTGTTGTCTTAGCCTGCTTTGCACCCTGTGTTATCACTGTTTTACTTATTTATTTATTTATTCCCTTGTTTTATGAGTTGTGTACGGCACTTTGGCCAACGGTATAGTTTTTAAAGTGCTTTATAAATAAAGTCGGTATGGTATGGTGTCTAATATCTGGATTACTTGAATAACATATTTCTATAAAACAAACCAAATGTTGTCTTCCTTTTTCACTATTCACAGATCTGTCATTATGTACGAGCACAAAATCATACTTTTATTTACTGTTTTATTGTTCATTCACTGTCCCTGATGGAAAAATACTATATGAATAGAGTGTTAGGCTGTTTCCGTGTGTGTGTGTGTTTTCAGTGTACCGTGTCTCTAGTTCTGAGATCATATTGGCCTCGCTGGTGTGGGAACCAAGGACACCATGAAACACCTGGGCACAGAGCAGGAATTGGAAGGAGCTGCAATGTTATCGCTCTACACACATGCAGATATTGTTATGGTTTACTGTCGGGTGTGCCAGTTTTCTACTGTGCATAAGAAACTACAGTCCTTTATGCTAGTCAGTCAATTGCTGCACCCGCTGTATGTACTTGACTCCTTGCTGATATGAGAATCCAGCGACTCTGTCTCTAATCTCTAATGATTGTATCATGTATTTTTAGTTTCTGCTGCTGATTTTAGACGGTTTTCAGTAAATTAAGACGTTATGAGCTATGTTTCGGTTTCCTCACCCCTTAAATCTGTTTCAGCACAATGAAAAAGCTGATATTTGGTCTAATTTTTTTAACTTAAATTTAATGTTTGATAAGAAACATGAATCATTATTATAGTAAATGTAACAGTAGTCTTGCGTTTATGCCCGCTGAGCACATTCCATTTTCTAATTCACAGTGAGAATAAACTGATTTTTTATTTTTTTTTTGTATTTTGTCACCTCTTATAAATGTGATCATTCAGTGGAAATATCCCCTGGTAAATAAAATCATCCAGGTGTTTCACCCTTACTTGTGTTGCTTGGTGATTGTAAGTGACGTGGAAGACGCGTTCTCCAACTTATGGTCAATTACTTAAATTATCTACTAAAATACCAAGTCTAGGTTAAAAAAATACTGTCTCTAACTGTAAATCAAGAACTTACAGTTGGAGTCCAATGAAGAGTGGAGTCAGTCAGTCTTCAGAGCCATACATGTGTTCATTTGTATAATTACAAGTTAAACACAAGGAGACATCCCTGGAGTGATCTGAGGTCCGACTGTGAATATCCCTAATTTTATACTCTTTCTGGGGCTAGGGGTGTGCAATCCTTCACCCCGAACTCCTCCTTCCATTTTTGGTCAGTTCATTGGTGCTTTCCACCATTAGGTCATATCTGTTCCTAATAGAGTCTGGGGTCAGACATTACATCTTTTTTTTATATCTATGTATGAGAAGGCCTCATATGAGGGCCTGAGTAACTTAATGTCTTCCAAACTCCTACACTTACACACATTAATCATTTCATGTCTATAGAGTTACCATCCTTCATACGGCTCTTTACACAGAGTCTAACATGATCCTCTGGGAACTTTATGATTCCTTTTTTTTTTTTTTTTTTTTTTACTTCATCTGTATACTACCTTCTTTAATTTACTTAGCTCTTATATGTACAGATGAGCCATAGCCTTCTCAGTGTTCGACTTCAACTTGTCTTAATAATCCTAGTATTTTATTAATATTTTATTCATCATAGGCACACACAGAGAGGCAAGTGTTATCAGGTTTTCATCTTCAACTGTCCCAAATTTTCACATTCTACAATGACATGAATGTTTATTTAGTTTTTAATGATAATTACTGCTTGCTTTTACTTTCTGTCACTTTACAAAAGTGTCTCTCATCCAGTATCCAGGCCTGGAAAAGGACCTAGACCATGGGTGTCAAATTCATTTTAGTTCAGAGGCCACCTACAGTCCATTTTGATCTCAAGTGGGTTGGAGATATGAAAAAAGTAAAATTACGTAATGAAAATGTTTACATCTTCTAAGTATCCTACAAAACTGAATAACATGAAAAAACACAAACGACCTGAAATTTCTGTTGATAAATAAGTGCAATTTTAACAGAATTTTGCCTCAGCTTATCATTTATATGTGTGCATTTGAACTTACAACTTACTTATATTTAGTAACAGGCATACTATTATTAAAATTGCCCATATTTGTGATGCTTGTGTATTTGTGGACAAATACTTGGACAATCTGTGTGAACTTATGATTTGTAAAGCTGAGTGATAGTATTTATTGCTACATTTTTACTACAAAACTCTTTTTTGCCAAGTCACATTAAGTAACTTTTATTCAATCATTTATTTATTTGATTTGACTCAGAGGGCTCTTCCAATCTGTATTATTTCTTAGATGTATGGATCCTGATTATTGAAGCTTTTGTCATGAGAAATGTCATGTTGTATTTATCTGCAATAATTTCAATAAACATCTTGTTTGTTTTTACAACATGACTTTATAGTTTACTATGTGATGCTGACAGTCTTCAACTATGAGCATAAAAATAGTTAATTCCTCATACTATTTTCTAATAATTAATTGTATACCAATCAGACAACGAGAAAGGCTATGAATTTTCATCCTTTCCTTGTATTTAACATCTTACGTTGGATTTCTATAGGATGAAGTTATTTTGTAGAATTTAAAGGTTTTTCCGTCGTCCAAACATAGAGGGCAGCAACGTGCCATCGCTGCGTCTACAGCATAACAGAAGAAGAGGTCAGTCGTTTGCGCATGCGCGTGATATGGAAGCGTAGCTAACCAACGTTGCTGTAATTGTTAGCATGTGCGTTGATTATAAACTTTGCTTTTTCCAGCTGCACTGAACATGGCCACAAACTACCCCACTCCGCTTTACTCCCACGCAGGGCGAGGGGTGTTTAGTGAAGTTTATGAGCCGGCAGAAGACTCTTTCCTTTTGATAGATGCTGTCGAAAAAGATGCAGAGATGTTGCAGCTGAAGAGGTGAGGCAGCTGTTGTGTTCTGTCATGGCTAGTTTTGTTCTTTCAGCCGGGTATGAACCGTGTTTGTGTTGATGTTCCAGTCCGTGTGTGTGTTTAGAGGTTGGCAGTGGATCAGGAGTGGTGTCTGCATTTCTGGCATCAGTGATTGGACCTTCAGCCCTATACATGTGAGTAAATATGACATGAAAAACCTCCAATAACTGCATATGTTTCCATTTGTAACACTGGGATGCTATGCTAACACTGGGTGTTTCTGTTCCAGTTGTACTGATGTGAATCCTGCTGCAGCACAATGCACTGCAATGACAGCTTCCTGTAACAGTGTTTGTCTACAGCCAGTTCTCACAGACCTGGTAATGGGTTTACCATCAATGATCCACTGACTGATCTGAAATATGTGAGTCTCAAGACTGTTTTCTTTCTCAGGTAGAGTGTCTTCTGCCCCAGCTGAGTGGAAAAGTGGATGTTCTGTTGTTTAACCCCCCCTATGTGGTCACACCTTCAGAAGAGGTTGGTCAGCTTGGGTCAAAGGTTGTTTTATTAAGGATGTATTTGGAGCTTGTCGCCACTTGGCTGTTCTTTCAGGTTGGTAGTAAAGGCATAGAAGCCGCCTGGGCTGGTGGGAAGCGAGGCCGCGAGGTGACGGATAGGTTTCTGCCACTTGTAGCACAGCTACTGTCAAAGAAAGGCCTCTTTTACCTTGTTACAATTGCTGAGAACAATCCAGGTGAGGTTGTAGATGTTATTGTCATGATTGTATGTTCAAGACGCCCTGTGATTTTACAGCCTTTTTCCTCATTCTCAACAGAGGAGATAATTCGGTTACTGCAGGAGTGTGGTTTGCATGGAGAGGCGTGCTTGAGTACCAGAGCTGGAAATGAGCGGCTTTGTATTCTACGCTTCTGCTGGAGCCAACAAACATGAAGCTGTATTGGAAAAAAAAGAAGGAAATGCCACAGATTGTAAGTTGTTATATTTTCCCCGTATTGTATCTGTTATCCAGTATCTCCACTTTTGTCATTATTTTCTTATCCACTGAATTTCAGGCCATATGGCAAATCTCTCCAGCCCAAAGCAGCAAGGAGAAGTTGAAACAGTGTGATGTGTCGACCCACGTCACCTCAACCCTCTTCTCTTCTGCAGTGGTAGAGAGTCTGGTCGGCATCCAGCCTGCTGTCAGAACCCTCCAGAAACATGGAAGTAGGAGATGAAGTGACAGGAAACCACAACCTTGGTTCTACAGACTCATGATGCTGCTTAATTTTTTGATGATCTAAAGACTTTTGCTTTTATAGTCATTAATTACAATTTTGAAGCACTTGTATTTACTTTCTTGCATTTTTGTTATGACCACAGAAGTTTATTCTCAGACATAAGTAGTGTACTTTTTGCTCCACTGCATTTGTGTGACAATTAACTTCTCAAATTCCAGTGTTTCATCCTCGTTTTCTTCACTGAGCCACCAATTCCAAAATGTAGTTGTTTGTGTCTAATATTTTTAAGCTTCAGTGCTTATGAACTAAAAGATTAAATGTCCCATTATGGGGTGATATGTAAAAATTCTTTTAGAATGGCTGAATTTTTTTTTTTTTTTGCAAAGTTGAAAATAGCTGATTTCTGAGTGCATTTTACATTGACACTTAAAACATCTGATTTTATACAATCTGATGCATCAGTGTAGATTAAACTACCCAAGAGTATATAAAATATTTTTTTTCCTGAGCTCAACTTGAAACTTAAACAGCAACTTTATGCAATATGACACATTAAAGCTGCTGTGCTTGATAGTTTTTTCTTTTTTTTATAGCATCATTGGGCAAGATCTCCATAATAATCTTTCAGAATATTTTAATTCAACTGATCTGCTAGGAAACTAGCTTTCATTTACTTGCCTGTGTTTTCAGACTGTAGAAAATGTCTGGATTTACAGATGTTCAGGTGTGTCTTATCCCTGCTTCAGGAGTTTAACTATTGTATAATAAAAAAAAGGCTGACTGTTCTAATGCACATTTGTATGTTTTAATTATCTCATAATCTCAGAGTGTAACAGAACACAGTAAGATACCTAATACTGTTAATGTTACTATGTCTGCGTAGTTTAAGACATATTCAATGGTGCAAAATATTAAACACATTTCAGATTTGCCTGGATTACATAAATGTAAAATTTGTTTTGATGGACATTTCATGAAATCCATGCTTGAAATGCGGAGAAACTAAAAAAAAAAAAAAAAAAAAAAAAATCACTATACTTCACACTAAAAACTCCGCCAAACTATGCTCGTGTCCAAAATATATGAGCGTGATTGCGTCAACATATAATTAGCACACGATTAGCATTAGCTCAGCCGCTATGCATTGCGCATGCGCATCCACTGATCAGGCCTTGCCCTTTACATGGCGCCTGATCCGTGAACTGAATTAACTGTGAGTCTTTATATTTAAGCTTCAGAGGCAAAAATCCTGTATAAATGGGCTAAATATATTAAATTATTGAAGTCATATCGGTCAAGCCTCAAACTGGAAACAAAAGCAAAACTCCTGAGATGATGACAGTGTGTGAGTAAATAACATGACGGTTACTTGTTGAACTAAAAGATAAGTGTTCATTCAGTGGCATTTCATCACAGTTAATGACATATTCAATCCAAAGAAGTTCATAGAAGTTAATTTTTCAACCATGAAAAATATGTTTTTGCTCCATTAGCTTACATATGCTAATGCTAACTACATGTTTTAACATTAGCTGTACAATTAAATATTATTATTGTATATTGTTCCAGTTGTTAATTTTCCCAGACATGACCATATCTGTAAGCAATATTAATTATTCAACAGACAATAAAAATTTGAATTTGTTTGAAGAACTGTAGTGGTTGTGTTTTATTAAATATCTTAGTATTTATGAGGCCGACTGTTTTGTAATATTTTTTTTGTTTCCTCATGGTTTAGTTACCATAGAAACGTAGCTTTTCAGCCTAAAAACAAAAAGTAGAAAACGTGTGTTAGCGGGATCACTTTTGTTGAGGCACATTACTTGGTTTCTATTTATGTTTTTCAGTTAGTAATGATTATTAATGAATTGTACATTACTACTATGTGGGATAGAATACTATGATGCAAAAATACTACTGTTTACTCTAAAAAACATCAAACAAATAAAACTTACTCACATGCAAAGAACATGACCAACATGTCTGAGAACACAATAACTTTAGATTTTATTTTGGGAATTGTTCTTTACAATAGAGGAATATAAAGTCCGCTGTAAATCTGAGAAATAAATATCTTCTCCAGTGTAAAAAAAAAAAAAAAAAGGAATACCTGGATTGTCTAGCTTTACTGTGAGATTTAAGGGGAACAAATTACCAGCCATCCAAACACAACAGATGTTTGTCTTATTTAAAGTTTCCCCATTTTTTCTTCCCGTCACTTGCTTGTCCTTCTCTTTCTTCTACTTTTCTGTCACGCTGAGCATGGCGCTGCTCTTTGCCTTGCCCATGGTGAACTTTACTGTCCCACTCATGTCCACACTGGTGTTTTTTAGGGTGAGTTTGTGGACTGTCCCGTGGTTGTCCACACGAACACCTGGGCCTGGTTGAAGCGTCTCTCCATTCAAAGTCCAAACTGGAGGTTTACTAATGGCCACTGACACTTCGCACTGGAAACATGCCGACTCATCCTCCATCACCTCCACATCCTCCAGTTCTTTGACCATCACAAGGGCTTGAGCTACAGTAACAGAGTGGAGGAGTTTAAGGTAAGATGGCATACAGCAAAAGAAATTAACATTTTAACAGGGAAAAATACTAAGATATCATCTTACTATGGTGCCTATTTTTACTCGAGTACTATTAAAAACCATGAAATCCAACTAACTTCAGCTGAAAACATGATCTTAAAACAGAAAATTATCCAAAAACTTCTTCATGCTTTGAGATGACAACCTCAAAATGCTCAAAACATACCTTCAACCAAGAGTTTGGCTTTGGATGTGTGCTCGCCAACCTCAATGGTGTAGGTGCCTTCATCTTCCACGGTGACCTGTTGGATTACGAGTTTATGGGAGCAGCCGTCAGCCACGATCTCCATTCGATCAGACGGAACCAGCTCCTCTCTGCCTTTATACCAGGTGGCGCCACAGCGAGGTGAGGAAACGGTGCATTCAAGGATCACTCTATGTTTCTCTAAGGCTGTTCGGTCTCGCAGAGGTTTAACAATAGATACTGGGAGCTCTGAGATTAGAGAAGAGGTTTGGAGATTGAGTGTGCACCAAAGGAAAGAAGTGAGTGATGTAACCCAGAGGTGAAGCTGGACTTACCCTCCACTTCAAGATAGGCTGTACATTCAACATCTCTGGCAACAAAGCGGATTTCTCCAGCATCCTCACCTTTGACATTACACATCAGCAGGAAGTGTTTGGTCGCTAGATGGAAAGAGTTAATGACATTACAGGTTAAGAAATGTAATCATGCAAGTCCTTAAAGAGTGAAATCCAATCTGAATTATAGGGCTTAAAACTTTTTTCTTAAATGTTTTTGACAGGTATTAAAACTGAATGGATTTAGAGCTCAGTTGAAATCTGTTGAAAATGACAAATGTAAAGCCTGGTGCATTTATCAATGCTCAAATGAGTAACTTTGGGTTTAAGAGAAGCAAGTAAAACATCTGCAGAAACATTATAATAATGATTAAACTAAAATGGAAATGGCCTAATGTAAGAGATTTAGCAGCCTTACCATATCTAAATTTGAGAAAAAAAATACTCTTAGGAACATGCCAGACAAGTAATGAAGACCATTGTCAAAGTACCGATCTCTTCTTCTTCTGCTTGGCCTCCATATGTTTAAATATTCAACCTCAGTTTCCAAACAGTTGTGATCTTTATCTTGTGTAACAGTTTGTCAGTATCAGTCTGATCGCTTGTCAACCCGTTCCATGTCTGACCTTCCGTGCGGATCTTGATGGTGCTGGTGGGTCGGATCTTGTGTCCATCCTTGTACCATTCCCCTGTCACATCCTCCAAAGAAACCTCACACATGAAGACAGCATTCTGGTCCTCCTGTATGTAAAGGTCCTCCAGTTCCTGAACAATCTCCAACTCATGCTCTGTGGTTTCAGTAAGAACATAAGAGGACTCAAATACAGTGTATAACAGCAATTTTCTGTACAACCACTAGATGGTGACATTGTAGCATTGATTATGTCTGTGGCTTCACATAGTTACAAAAAATCAACAGCATTACATTTACATTAATTACATTAAGGTTATTTATGCATCTGACAGATTGTCAGGAACATTAACTTACCATAAACCTCAAGTGAACAGGATGTATTAATTTCTCCCGTGTCACATTTATAGGTGCCAGAGTCTGCACGAGAACACTGCAGGATCTGGCAGAACCGTTTCCGGCCCATGGAGTAGATCCGACAGTTCTTCCCTGGCTTCAGCTCCACCCCGTTCTGATTCACAGTGGAAAAAAAAGGCACAGAGGTATTTCTCATATTTACTGTTGCCTTTCCAACTTGCTTCCTGCAGTGGGTGAAATGTATTATATTTATACAAGTATTAATAATGATATGGTTGTACCTTGAACCATTTGACCTCAACGTTTTGTCTGGAGAATTCACACTCCAGAGTAGCTGGAAATTCCTCCTCCACACGGACATCAGTGAGTGGTCTGAGAATAGAAACTGGTGTCTCTGCAGAGAATCAGTTAGCGATCATGAACCCAATGAAAACTAAATCTGTAATGGGGCTTTTCTACACCACACTAAGTTCCACAGTCTCCTATCTACCTTGAACTGTGAGTCTAGCAGAGGTGCGAACACCTTCCGCTGAGAAAACAATGGTGCCAGTGTCCTCCAAGGTGAGGTTGGACAGGGTGAGGCCGTGGACGTGTCCGTTGGTGCTCACCAACCACTGGTTGTTTGGTTTGACCCGGATGCCATCTTTCTGCCAGATGCCCTCCACATCGGTGTGGGAGAGCTCGACCTCGAAGGATGCTGTCTCGCGTTCAAAAGTCTCTTGGTCAGTGAGGCCTTTACGGATGGAGATTTTTCGTGCTGGAGAAAAAAAATAAAGAATCAGAGCGACAATAAAATTAAAGAACACTGGTTTGTTATCTAGAAAAACCACACATTTTTATGTAGGTACTGCTTTAAAGCACGGTAACACTTTCACTGTACATTGAAAGCCCATGCTGGTGCAATTCAGTGTCAAGGACAACAAGAGGTGGTTCAGATATAGTCCCAGCTGATTTTATCACATCACAAAAGGACATCGCACCAGCTGCAGCTGTGCAACCATTGTCAGTGTCACAAAGTACACAGTGAGGCTGTGTTTCCAAAACCTTTTTACACTTACAGGTCTAGCCCAGCTATTCTTAGTAACTTTTTGCACTGTGACAAAGTGTGAATGGCACCTACAACCAAGGGTGTTATCAGTAATGAATACCAACAAAAGAATGCAAAGTGTAAGGGAGAAATAACAAAATACAAATGAGACTTAACAAAATGAACAGAAACTGTATTGTGTTTTGTTGACAGAGCTAACTTGAATTATAAAAAATGTGGTAGGTGACAAGAAGTGGAAGATTTCTGATGGGGAATCTAAAAAAATCACTTGAAAAGACTGTACAGATAGGCTAACCCGGCCTTGTAGACCAGGTAAGTGAAAATCCCAAAACACACTGACCCACGGATTATCATTGTTCTCTGTGGATTGGAATTTATCAGTATGAGAAAATACAAACTAATCTTTAACATTATCCCTTGAAGACCTGGAACTATAAGTTTTGTACATTTCACCCATTTATTACCATTTATAATAATATTAGCATCTGCATTATGCTTTTCTCAGTGAAAATCAGGTGTTTTCTATTATTTAGTTTACTAATCATGTAGATGTTCATATAAGTGCAGAGTGAATGCAGTGGTTAACATCAAAAGAGAAAATATAACATAGGTGTCTACAACCACTGTCATTTGTCGAAGTACATGTGATTTGCTGGTGAATAATTGGTGTAGAAAACAATGTTCACTATGGAGCCTCTGAATGTCCAAAAAAAAGGCATCTCATGCTGCTGAAAACTGCCTTTTACCTGAATGATACAAATATATGGAGAGGATTAGTGGTCAAAAGTTATTAAACAATTTATATCAGCAGATGTTTTTCCCATGCTGTTTGGGTCTTTGAGGGTTAAACAATAAAAAAACAACAACCTGAAACTGAAAACACTCATCACGACAAAAGATCTGAAACAGGGGTATTCAAATCCGGTCCTCGAGGTCCGGTTTTAGATATTTGATGTTGATATGATATTTGATGATATTTGATATGTTTTAGATAGTTCCCTCTTCCAGCACACCTGGTTCAATTAATGATCAGCTCATCATCCAGCTCTGCAGAAGCCTGATAATGATGTAATGGCTTCCAAGTGTGGCTGGAAGAGGGAAATATCTAAAAAATGCAGGATACCAGACCTCGAGGACTGGATTTGAATACCCCTGATCTGAAGAGTGGATCAGTGTGCTCATCAGTAATCCATATGTACAAAGCCAAATACACTGTTAAGGGGACGTCATCTATATCAGATGAGATCATGTATCAGAAGGTAAATAAAAGTAATTGTCACTTTGCATGTATACATGAATCTTATTGAAACCCACTTACGCTCCACATTCAGTTTGACCTGTGTGCGGTCGTGCAGGGTCTCGCAACGGTACGTTCCCCGGTCAGACAGACTCAGGTTGTGGATGGTCAGGGTGCGTTTACAGCTGTCCTGTGTGAGCGTATGTCGGGGTCCGGGCTGGATGACCACCCCCTGCCTCATCCACTGGACCTCCCCTGCTTCCAGGCTGATCTCTGTCTCCAAAGTGGCCTCACCAAACTCCTCCGCCATGACTGCCTCCATTTTCTTGGTGAACATGACCTGAGCCTCTGGTTAATTGGAAGAGATGAAAATAAAGCCCACACTAAAGCGCTTTTACTGATGATGATACATACAAGCTGATACCATGTGATGTTGTTTACCCTGGACTTTAAGGGAGGCTTTGCTGATCTTCCCCTCAACCTCAGCTGTTATCTTGGAGCAGTCCAACATTTGGCACTTCTTGATCACCAAGGTGTGGCACAGGCCGTTCTGGGTTATCTGGAAACGCTCACAGAGCTTGATAGGCTCATTGTCCATGAGCCAGACTAACTGAGCATCCTCTGGGGAAACCACACACTTGAAGGTGGCATTTTCTCCTTCTAGTACCATGGTGTTGTGGAGCTCAGTGAGGAACTCCACCACTCTGGGCACTGAAAAGAAGATAAAGTCCATGAATTCCAGAAACAAAAGGCCAAGACTTTTGAGTGTAGAGTCTATACCATGGGTCGGCAACCTTTACTAGCTAAAGAACCATTTTAGGATAGAAATAGAAAAAACATCTGGAGCCAAAAAATATTCTTCTATGTTTTACCTCAAAGTGGTGACTGTTAAAGAAGAAGCTCTTTTGTTAGTTAGTTTATTTTGGTCGTGAAACAACAATCAGTACAGTACAGGGTTCATTGATGTAACACCAATGCGATAGCAAAGCAGGAGAAAAAAACCCCCTGAAAGAACAAAAAATATCTATTTTGGTGTTGCGACCAAAAAAGGGATAGGTTGAAGCTAAAAGCTTATGTGGCCTACCCTTTGAATCATTATCAACATTTATTACATTCAGCAATCCTCTTTAAATTAGGATTAGTTTGTACAGAACATGTCAACAATAAATCAAAGTTTCAGTGCATTTACAGAACTACACAGAAATCACAACTACACTGAAGAAAATAGTGACAATTAGGCAGCAAAAACTGACTGGTATTTGGACTGGAATCTGCAGATGAATACCGTCAGTGTCATAAAATAAAAAGTTGATTATATTCACTACGACTGCTTCTTCTATTTTTTTCATTCGTTTGGAGTGTAGTCTACATTTTTTCAGCTGCATAACAGAGGGACTTTATGGTTGTGACAATAATAGCAAAATGTCTAAAAAAAATCAAGTTTGTATGTTTTTTTGTCAATGCCACATGGACCCACTTGAAAAGGGCCCATGAGCCAAATGTGGCCCCGAAGCCATAGGTTGGCCACCTCTGGTCTGTACTTACTCTCGACTCTCAGTGATGCTGATGTCCTGTCGTCTTTAGACTCGCAGGAATATTCCCCAGCATCCTCTTTGGTTAAACGGTGGATAGTCAGGCTCCGCTCTACTCCGTCTGCCCGAATGGTGAACCTCCTGTTGGCAACTATTTCCAAACCATTCTTCAACCACTGGACATCTGCTTTAGGTTTGCACACCCCACAGCGAAGGGTCACCATACCGTCAGCATGGGCCACTGTGTCCCGGAGAGGCTGGGTGAACTTGATCCTCATTTCTATAGAGGTAGATGGTCAAAGGTAACATTTTTCAAACTTAACTGAAATAACCTGTGATACATCAAAACGATTCTCAAGCGGGTTTGTGTCTGCTAAGGGTATTTCTACAATTTCCAGGGGATAAGTAAAATAGATAAAAGCAAGGACGAGAGAACAGAGGGAAGGTTTCAGGAGACAAAATGTACAAACACAATCCAGATAGGAATAGCATTTGCACTTTTTAGTTACATAATAGCTTTGAATTCACCTGAGGAAACAAAATCATGAAGTTGTTATATATCACAAAGGTTATTCAGAGACCAGAGGCAAAATAACTTTACTAAGTTCTGCTTAAATCCAAGGAACTTTGTAACCGTTAAGTGGAATAAAAGTTTTAACAGCTATTAAGTAAGATAGGAGTTTACCCGGTAATGCTTTGTAAATAAGTATAGGAACATACTAGTAAGATTGTTTCTTCAAGCTTAATGAAGGCCAGGCATCTCTATCAGAGGGAATGGATGATGCATTTGGATATAAAAAGCAAAGCACTGTGATATGCAGCAATTATACAGTAAATGTCTCTACACTTAAAGTGTAGCCTGCACAAGCTTTTCCTAACTGAGAAATTAAAGCAGGCTTTAATTTCAAAAGTAAAAACCCAGCCTAACCTGAAATTTCTTAACCAGATGCTTGATATGCACTGTAAAAGACAACTGATCATGCACCCAGATACTTCAAATATGTATAGGATGATACTTTTTGACTGTCAGTCGTTTTGATATTTCATGTTAATTCACACACAGTTATTTAGGAGAACTCATATGGATGCTGTTTTTGGCAGAACAATGCCATAGCTATTGTTGTAAGAACTTAAGTGATTTTGGTTATTGTCAAGAAAACCATGGAAAATGGATAGACATTAGCTCTGAAATTAAACCATTATGCACTATTTTTGCTGTTATTATATTTGTCCAAACAATGGAGTTGTACCAGGCATTAAAGTGAACAAGAAATTGAAGAAAACAAGGGTGGTCTAATATTTTTTTCTAAATCTTTCCTGATCTAATCTGACTAACAGGTAGATCAATGAATATAGCACTAGTTTACAATTTGTTTGTACAGAAATTATCTGCCTTAAATGTGCTAAATTGTACTTACACATAAGTTGAATTGAAAACAAATGACAAAAGTGCTGGTTAGCTGTTAGTGTTATTACATATATTAGTTAATATGCATTTATACAATAGATTTATGAATGTTCCAATATGAATAACCTGTAAAATTAATGTATAATAATGTGTTTTGAAGTAGATCTGGTTCCTTTTTAGTAAAACCCATTCTCTCATTAATTCTCCCAATTTCATGTTTTGACCCAAGACTGTATCTTGGAAACTAGAAGCAACCAGCGTTTTTTATTTAATATTTCTTTATTAGTGACTCAAACTTGGTAAAATTACATTACTTTTATTCTGGAGGCATTTTACTTGTAGACAGGCATTTTACTCAAGTAGTTGTGTATGAGGAAAAATAGCTGGAATAATAATTATAGTATCTGATTTGTAGGAACAATGGTGTAACAATAGATGTGTACAGTTATTAGTGTAGCATGTAGGTTTTAGTCCATCCATTACTAAAATAATTACAGCAGACAAAAAAGGTTGCTGTAAATGACCGAACAAAAAGAAATCAAACCTTTCACCAGCAGGCTGAAGTGGATTTGGTCCGTGTTGACATCGCAGGTGTACTCGCCAGCATCAGAGCGCCTCAAAGGGTCGATGGTTAAGGTGCGTTTATGGCCCTCCATGAGTGCTCGGTAGCGCTCACCCTCAACAGGCGACCAGTCTTTGAGCCAGCGCACTAGAGCACTTTCCTTGGACACGTAGCTGGTCAGGGTTATGCTTTCTGCTTCATAGCCCGTCACAACAGTGTCATCCTCCTTGTTTATGAATGTAACAGGACTCTCTTGAGTAAAAAGGAAAAGAGGCGCGTGTTAGTTAAATCTCAGGATCTGTAAATACATTCAAAGTCATTTTAAATGAATAGGAAAAGGATGGATGTAGATGTTTTTATAACTGATTTTATCAGGTTCTGCTTTGAGATGCTTTTAACCCTTTATTTGGCAAGTGACTATTTTTTGTAATTTCCACATGCGTTACAAGACAGTGACAGCAACAGTTCCAGTGAGGACAGTGAGTCAACAATCTCAGGTCCAATGTGGTCTACAGGGTC
>JAPQRP010000014.1:3969158-3988130 GCA_037367295.1 Apogon hyalosoma
TACCATGAAGTAATGGTACTAATGTAAGGAATGATGTTCAAAGGGATCATGTGGATGTGGACAGCACTTATGTTGTTATAATGCTTTAAAAGTGATGTTCTAATGTTCTAAAATACATGTTCCTTTCACCTTACATGTGTTTTTCATGTATTATACTTCTTGTATTCTTTGTTTTTTTGCCACTTGTGAGAAAGGAACCAAATATGGTAACTTCATTAACCTTAATTTTCTACATAATAAGGAACATTGTTGTGTACTTTTACTATTTTTTGATTCATTGATGGTGTTTTATACATATGTTATTAATATAGTGTTTTGTGTGTGGCTTTAGAACCAAGTTTTACTATGTGTTTTATGTGTGTTTTTAGTGTGGATTTATGGAGGAAATCTCTATTGTCTGTAGCGTCTGCTGCTGCTGTCTTGGTCAGGACACTCTTGCGAAAGGTTAAATGAAGGTTTACAAAAAAAAAAATTGGAAAGTCCTAATCATGTTTATTTTGTGGCGATAGTAGCTTCGGGTCATACCTTGAACCCTGACGATGCTGATCATCTTGTCATCCACAGCATCACACACATACTTCCCAGAATCTGAGGGCTGAACGTTAGAGATGATGATTTTCCTCAGAGTGCCGTAGCTCTCAATGTAGATGCGAGAGTCGCTGGTTAACAGCTGATCATTGCAGTACCATTGGACAGGGGCATTGGCTCGGGACACCTCACAGGCCAGGATGAGCTCATCACCCGCCACCATATCCTGATAATCAGGGTCATTGGAGTTCCCGACAATTTTTACCGGAGGCTCTAAAACCCAAAGAGGGAGAAGATATTTTAAGAGACATTTTTTATGTCACTTTTGAGAAATGAAGTCCACAAAGTGAGTTTTACCTTGGACTGTAACCTGGAAGCTGATGTTGTCATCTCCAGCATCCAAGAAATATTCTCCGGAGTCTCCGAATTCAGCGTTGAGGATTACGAGGGAACGGAAAGCGCCTTCTTCCTCCTCGCAGAATCTTTCATCATCCTCAACACGACAACCATTTTTGTACCACTTGGTGACAGCGTTGGCTCTGGAGAGCTCACACTCCAAGATTATGTCATCAGAAACCAGCGATGTAAGATTACTTTTAATCTCTGACTTCCTTAGGATCATCACTGGAGGCTCTGAAGAAAAAAAGTTCTGTCATGTTATATTTTTATTTGTTTAGTGTTTTTTCCGCTCACTTCCATGTTATACGATAACAACCAATGACTAGATTTTTCATAATTACAAGATCCTGATCTGGCCTTTACCTGAAACTTTAACCTGGAAATCAATTTTGTCATCAACAGCATCACATGTGTATTTCCCAGAGTCCTCTGGAGTTGGAGAGTGGATGGTCAGACGGCGGAGGAGTCCATCTTGTGTAATAGTAATGTTACTGGTCTCCGCTATCTCTCTGCCATTCACCCACCACTTCACTTCTGCACTGGGTCGGGACACCTCGATCTCCAGGACGATGGGCTTATCAGTGAAACTCTTCAGTGTGTCAGCCATGTTTTTTGGTCGAGTAAGCATCACCGGTGGTTCTTAACGAAGAAGAAGATCTCATGAAAATGTGTCTTCGACAACTGATAATTACCCTCATGTGTGCATCCTTACCTGTAACAGTCACAAGGAAGGTCACAGAATCATCCTCAGTGTCACACACATACTCCCCTGCATCGTCCACGGTGGTTTTGGGGATGACCAGTCGGCGATGGGCCCCGTCCACCTCTAAAATCAGATTAGAGCTCTCCTCTACCTCCAGGCCATCTTTGTACCATCTGATGTGGGTGTCGGCGTGGGAGATTTCACAGGTAAGCTCCAGTCTCTCAGAGGCCAAGTGGGTCAGTTCAAGCTCTGACTCAGGTGGGGAAATGATCCGTACTGGTGGCTCTGATGTACAAATAGATCATATGATATCCATGCACTGATATTTTAATGCCATTCTTTAGATATTTATTGTATTTTTTAGATTCATCACCTTTTATATAATAAATCTGGTAAATATTATAGTATAAGTAAATACAGTGGCACCGTTCTGTCATACCTGTCACAGTAAGCTGGAAGAAGACTGAGTCTCCGTCTGTTTCACACACATACTCTCCACTGTCCTCTGCTGTGCTGCACAGAATAGTGAGTCTCCTGTAAGGACCCTCTGACACCAGCTGGATGTTTCCACTTTCCTCCACCTCATGGCCGTCCTTGAACCACCGCACCCTCCCATTGGTGCGCGACAACTCACACTGGAGGTGGATGTCCTCTGATATGTAGCCCTCCATCACAATGTCATCCTTAGGTTCTACGATCATCACTGGGGGTTCTGTGTTGGAGTTAGAAGAAGCACTATAAGGGCAACTCTTATTTTTGTGGTATATTTGATTTATAAAAGCATCATATGCAGTACAATAAGTAGTCAGACACTTTCTAAAGTAATAATACTGATGCCATACTGTGAAAGCACTCCACTAAAATGTAAAATATGTAAGTAGAATGTACTATTAAAGTGTGAAAAACAAGAGTCACTGTTCAGTAAAATGGTATCTGCCAGTGTTTTCGTGTTATATATGACCTTTAATGTATATGTTCATTTTACTACTAAGTTTGACATCATTTTAACAACTTTATATGCTGTTGTGGTAAGTTATTCTATAGATCAAATGTCTGTAGCGTTGCTGTCCTGTGAGAACCAGGAATGTCTAAAAAGTCAACTTTTCATGAGCTCAGAAAATGCACTCTTAAGTTAATCCAAAAGGGGCTTCAAAGAACTTAGAAATACTCAGATAAAGAGCCTCAAATGTTTACTTAAGTATATGAGTAAAAGCATTATATTCCACAACTGATGAATAGCTGTTCCACATGTGTCTGTACCTCTGATGTTAACACTGAACTCCATGCTGTTGTTTCCTGCCTGGCAGATGTAACTGCCAGCATCCGAGGTTTCTGCAGAGCGGATGATCAGCCTCCTCATGGTTCCCTCTGCCTGCAGAGTTATGTTGTCGCCAGGGTGGATCTCATGCCCATCCTTGTACCTGGGGTAAAATCAGACACAGACCAATATAAAACACATCCTCCAATGCCTGTAACAGAGTAAATAAATAATTCAGATGACTAAAAGTGTTTATAAAGATTGTACACTGTTGCACATAAAGTTGAAATAAAATAGTTTTACCACATGAAATGACTGTAACAATGTGATCTACACTTAATAAAGTGAAACTGGAACTTGATTTATATTTATTGTACCTGGTCAAAGGTGATTACAGATGTGTAGAAATAAGAATAAATAGAAGAATGTCTCTAAAAACAAAATTGTTACAACTTTAAGGACAACAGTGTATATGCGAGAGGGCACTTAAGTGAATTTTAAACATAATTGATCATATGAATTCCTCCAACAGGACCCCATACCACACAACTTCAGCATCATCTCTGGAGACATGACAGATGAGCACAACGGGGTCCAGCTCCATGCTGCTCTTATGGAGCTCCTCTTCAGGGACTGGACTGAACTCCACTGGAGGACCTGTGAAGGAAGGCAAAAGGGTTCTCAGCAGCGGGAAAACAAGGTACCTGACCCCAAAATCTTAAATTTATTTGCTTTCCAGAAACATTTTACCTGTAATGTCCACTTTAAAGTTGATGGCATCTCCTGCAGTTTGACAAGTATAAACTCCAGAGTGAGAGGCCTCAGCTGATTGGATCACAATTCTCCTCATATTCCCATCTGATTGGATATTGAGGCCATCAGTCATCTGAAGCTCCTGTCCATCCTTAAACCAGGACACTTGAGCGAAGGAGTGGGAAACTTCACAGTACAGAACGATGGTCTCTCCAGTCTCCACCTTCTTATTAGTGTCACATTCTGACAGAGGGCTGAATGTCACCACAGCAGCTGCAAAAACAATGCATAAAACAAATCAGTGTGAAATTTGTTTTGTTCCAAGTTTACACAAATGATCACACCTACGTTTAACTTTGAGAACAGCTGAATCCCGCACTCCGTTGGCTATGAACGTGATTTCCGCTGCATCTTCTGCAGAATGAGAGTCACGGATCACCAAGGAATGCTGCGTTTGGGACTGTTGTATTACATATCGTCCGCCATGTTGGAGTTGAGTGCTGTTCAGAAACCAGGCTCCAACCATTGAGGTAGATAGTTCGATAGTAAAGCGAGCCTCCTCTCCCTCCATAATCTCACAGGGTTGGAGGTGAGTGCAAATCTTGGGACCAGGAACTGGGAAAAAAACCCCCCAAAAACAATTATTTAAAATTTTTTGCATAACTGGTTTCAAAACCCTTGCCCTTATTATATATTTGTCAAATTGACTTTGACAGCATACCAAATGTTTCAGCTGTGTTTAAATAAAAAAAAAAAAAATCCACATTTCACTTTCACGGCTATTTCACTAAAATGAAATGATATGATGTGCACATACGTCACTAAATGTAATGTTAATAAAGTTGTGACTAAATTCAGTCAGATTTAGCACCGTTTCTCAGCTGGTGGTTCGTAACCCAAAAGTTGGTCACAGACTTCTGAGCGGATTACAAAGGGTAAAGTTTGAAAAAACTTGCCACATTTCATCAAAAGATTATGAGGCTAACTGCATTGTTGTTTGTTGGGAAATATAGCATGAAAACACTAACAGTAAAAAGGGCTGAAAATCCAAGTGTGTGACATATCAGAACGAAAACTGTAACCATACAGACACAAGGGAAATAAAATCACAAACACACAACAAACACCAACACAAACTAAAACAGGACACAGGAAAACTTCAAAATAAAAACACAGGACTTCTACAAAAATATAAAAACTGAAATGTTATTTTAAGCCAAATCACACAGAGTATTATTAGAGAAATTGTGGTAATGATAAAAATGTCAATATTTTATTAAAAAAAAAAGATAAAAACTGACAATGAACACATGTTTATAAGCCTGAAAGTTACTTGATATGAAGTCTATAAAAGGTATCATATATTTAGGACTGGTATTGTGGATGCAATATGATCAGTAATGGGCTATATCTGTTGTCTTTTACTATAGTTTTGACTTTAAGACACTTAACAGCAAAATGTACATAATATTTTAAAGGTTTAATGTGGTGTAGTCAGTCTGAATTGTAGGTCTTACTGTAGCTTGTGCAAGAAAACACTTCACCTAATATTAAAGTCTGGTTAAAGGTCTTAAATTTAACTTATTTAGACAAAAATTGGCAAGAAATTCAGAACTTGAATAATGACTCCAATGAGCTTCTTTTTCTGCTTCCTCACCCAGATGGACCACTTTGGGAAACTCCACATGGCCGCTTCGTCCATACTTGTTGATGCAGCAGACACGGAAGCGGTAGTTTCCCTCATATGGTATGCTGTCGCCAGACACCTCAGCTGAGGTAGCGGTCTCCGAGGTGAAGCATTTCTGCCACTCCTGGGAGCCCACCTCCTGTCTCTCCACAACAAACATGGACCGGGTGCTGGTCTGGCTGTTGGGGGCAGGAACCCAGGTAAGGAGGGCGCTGTTGGGCCGGTCTACGTCCATTTTGACCCCCACAGGGCAGATGGGGGGGCAGTGTCTGATGGCTGAAGTTAAGAAAGGAGAAGGATGGGACCGGTAAAGCATTTGTTTCTCATGGGAAATGTTTCAGTAGAGCCACCAGAGGGACTAATGCACAGTATTTTCAACATAAAATCTCCATATATTTATCTGAAGAGGACGTTGATCATTTGTTCTTTGTCGTACACCATTGCTTTCTAGACTTACTTTTGACCTTGAGTCGTGCTGAGGTCTTAGATCTCCCTGCCACAAAGGTGACAACCCCCGAGTCGTGATGGGCCACATTGACAAAGACCAGAATGTGTGTTTTCCCAAAAGACTTGAGTATGGTCTGGTGGGTCTCGTGAAGCTTCAGACCGTCCTTGAACCAGTGGACCTCCATGTCATCATCCTCCACCTCTACACAGAACGCAGCATTCTCGCCCTCCATGACTTCCAGCTTCCGGGGAAGTTTACGAATGATTGTACCTGTGAGTGTGCATGGTAAATTTAACACTTTATTGTAAGGTATGCATTTTAATTAACACCAATGGAAGCTGTCTTTGAGAAATACATAGTGTATACAAAGTCTCTTTACAATTGAAAAAAATTATGACAGAAGCAATTGATGAGATATGTTAATCAGATTTGGCCTATGTACTCAGTGGTTGTCAAAGTTTGAATCTGTGGTGTGGACCCTTGTGCAGTCGAATCATTAGGTCATTTTTCTTCAATGAGAGATCAGTGACTGTAAATGTTTACCTTGGCCTTTCTACGGAATATGTGGCACCACAACTGGATGACCTTCAACCAACCATCATTTTCCAGCAAAATGATGCACCACCACTATGGGGGCTGCATGTTGGTGGTTTCCTAAATTAAACATTTCCAGACCGGTGTATTGGAAAGGATGGCCCAATTCCCTGGACACCTCGTTCACGAGATATCACTCTCCTGGATTTCTTTTGTTACATTAAAGATATTGTGTATCGAACAAAGATGCAGGACATCAACAACCTGAACCAAAAGATCACTCACTGATGCAATTGAAACCGTTGATGAGGCTATGCTACAGCCAACATGTCAAGAATTCCAGTACCGTCTTGATGTGCTTTATGCAACTAATGGTGCCCATGTAGAGGTGTATTAAATGAGGTAAAAAAAACTTCAATATCTACTTTTCATTTTGTAATAATTTCCACAGATTTGTCTTGATTGCTTTTGTAATAAATTTGTTAAATTGTAAAGAGACTTTATGGACACTCTGTAGAAGTTTACGTAGAGATATGGTCAGAAGTTAAATAATTTGTCCACAGGATTAAAAAGAAAACCTTTATTTTACCTTTAACCGACAGCTCAGCGATGCTCTTTGCTCCATCTGGCATCTCACACAGATAGACTCCATCATCATCTATCCCGACATCGTGGATGGTCAGTCTTCTTTTGGTGCCTTTCTGCTCCATTCCATATTTGCTGCTGGGCATCAGCCTGTGGTCCTCCAGGTACCAGGCCGCCGGGACTGTCTCATCAGGCACCTCACACTCCAGCACTGCTACATCCCTCTCCCTCACCTCCACGTCTTTCAACTGACGCCTGAACCGCACGGACGCACCTGATAGAACAGGACAGGTAAGTTCAGAAGAGAAGGTTAGTCCAAGATTTAAAGTACTGTTATAAAGCATCCTTTTTTCTTTTATGTTATTCTACCACATTCTCTTTGTGCCTCCGTATATAAAAACCTGACTTGTTGATCTCACACTAAGCTGACACATGGCAGATAAAGGCAGCTGGCACAGTATTATGTGTGAATATAAAAAGCTAAATGACCCTGAGAATTATCTGCTCATCAGGAAAGGATTACAACAAAATAATTAACCACTTTAAACGTGATGCAGGGCTTTTCTCATAGACATGAGTCTCCACAATATAAACAGAGCATTTAACCTCAACAGATGCAAGTTATGACCTAATGTTTTATCCATGTGGATAAAATAATAGCAGTAAACGTGCATTGATCATTCAGCATCATTCATGTAGTAATAAAATTCAGTTTTTGTCACATAGCTCATTTGTTTTCACATTTAACCTGTTAATTTTAAGATGGAAAAAGGCAGTGATGAATTTAAAAGTTTTGTTGGGCAGAGTGGCTGCTAGTTTTCCACAGACTGAAAGGTTGGTGGTTCAGACTGGCTCTTGTCATCCTTTTATAACATTTTTCATTCAGATTAAGTAAGAAAAACAGTGGAACAAACACTGACATGCTAGAATTTATTTGAACTAATACAAAGTAAGTCCATTCATATTTGGAAACTATGAAGTCTTTTCTGAATCTGAATGACACATGTTAATAAGTGTTTCTATGTCACTGCACTGGTTGATAATTCATGTGTTTCAAGTCTGTATTTATTTCTAATATTTAAAGTCAAATTTGCAGTGTCAAAAATTTGTTTCTCAACACGACAATAAAAACAATTGTATTCAGTGTACTAAAACATTAATGATATATTTAAAATATGTCCCATCTAGTTATCTGACTGTCAGTGGGGGTGTGTAGGCAGCAGTTTTCCACCTGCCAGGTGTTTCTTACCTTTTACAGACAGGTGAACTGCACTCAGGGTGTTTCCTAGTGCGTTCGATGCTGCACACACATACAGGCCTGTGTCTTGGGTCTTACAGTACAGAACCTTTAGTGTGTAGTAACCTTCTCTATCCTCAAAAATCAGATGGCGCCGTCCAGGTTCTAGAGGAACCCCATCTTTCTTCCACACAATCTCAGGCTTTGGCTTCCCTGTCACAAAGCAGCGGAACTTGGCGTGTTTCCCCTCCACCACCGCAAACTTTTTGACCTTGGATGAGTTGATAGTCGGCTCCTCTGTCAGCCTCGACAAACTGAGCCTCCCGCCCCTGTGCTTTGGTGACCACTGGCTGTTGGTGAGGCCATTTGAGGACATTTTACTGTCCCTGTCAGGGACGGGTTCGACAAGAAGGACGGCGCCTGCTAAAGCCTCACCGTAGCAGTTGACGGCCTTGCACGTGTAAACACCTTTGTCGGGCATGCGTGTTCGGAAGATCTTCAGCTGGAACCAGCCGCCATCCTGGTTGCTTATGCTGAAGTGGGTGCTCTCAAAGATGTCGTTTAGCTTCTTGCCGTCCTTCTCCCATACCACCTCTGGGAGAGGAGTGCCCCAGATTTTGCAGGAGAATGCAGCATCTTCACCCCGATCCACCCGTAATGACAGGGGCTTGATAAGGAATCGTGGTTTATCATCTGATGTTAGGTCAGCCTCCTCTTGTTTTTCACTAGACTTGCTGTCCCCCTTATGCTCTCCATTGAGTGCCTCTCCATTCTGTTTACTGTACTCCCCATTTTGCACTTTGCAATAACCATTCGTGTGTCCTGAATCTCCATTTTCTTGCATTGGCTGCTGCACACCATTGACTCCTTCCAGTTGTTTGGGCTCCCCTTCCACTTTGAGTGAAGCTGCTGCGTAGGTTTCACCTATGCTGTTTTTTGCCTTGCAGATATATTGGCCAGCATCACCTGGGGTCACTCCAGTAATGGTCAGCAGGAAAGCTTTCCCCTCCTCAGAGAGCTTGTAGCGTCCTTCAGACAAGATTTGGATATTTTTACGCTCCCAGACCACATCAGGTCGAGGGTCCCCACCAATTTGGCATCTCAGTGTTGCATCTGTACCACACTGTGCAATTACAGGGCGTGGATAGCCCAAAACACGCGGAGCACCTCCAAATATATCCATTAAGATGTCTCTTTGCTTCTGCTGTGTAGCTGTGTTGCAATCTCCTCAGTGGGGTCCACTTATCTTTGATAAAAAAGCTGAAAGATAAAGAAATGTATATTTCGGAGTTACATCAGGAGAAAACATGTACAAAAAGTAATCTTTTAACTACATTTGTTATGACCAGACCCTTAAATACTATGGCTTTGTGGTCTGTCTAAGTATTAGCAAAGACTTCATACAAACAGTTTTCTGAACAGGCTTGGAGAAAATGAATTGCAGGGGATAGGTGACATAAAAATGTTTCACATGGTTCAAACAGTTCATAATGTAGCAGCTTAATGGGGGTAAACATGTTTAGCAGCTTAGTGAAGTTTGACCAAACATAAACCAGTCCTGGTTGTCTAACAGCTGGTGCTGTAACTCATTGAAGAGTGTATTTATAAAGTCAACTGTCCAAAAAAAGACCACAGACCATGTGTCACACAGCACACAAACTGCAGTCACACACCTGAAATCACTAAATAAGAAAAAAGCTGACTAACAAATGTAAGGATAGATCATCCTGATGGACTGCCATTGTTCGCTTTGTGCTTTGTTTCTGAACTGGGGTCTTATCGTCAGGTTACACTAACCTATTAGATGAAGCTAAAATCATGTTTGTTATAATTCTGCTCGTTCATTTGTTGGTTTGATTTTGTGCAGGCCAGTAGAAAACACTTGGTTGTGTTATGCTCAGGAACCACTGACATTCTGCCTGTGTCATGGACCATGCTTTCACATCTGACGCACGTCCTCTAAACACAACAGATCATAAAATTGGATTCTCCTTTACTTGCTGGAGTAACAATATCATATAAACATAACAACTAGCTTTGCAAAAAGCATTTTGATCAAAAGTATACGGTTCTTAAGCATCTGCTTCTAGTTGTAGATAGAAAATACCAGCCAAAGGTTAAACTTACCACGTTTGGGATGCCTAATTAAAGCATACTGTCACTGCTCTGCAGTCAGCTAAAACCGGTCTTCAAGTTGGCACTCAGGTAGATGCAGATGTCTTCCTTGACCTGTATATGTCTGTTCTGTTGTACAGTCATCCAGTTCTGAAACCCTTTAGTAGTGGCGGCCCTTTTCTCTTGTACTTTTGTTGCTTGTACCTGTGTCACATCTGAAACTCCTCTTGGTCTTTCTGAGTCTTGTCTTCACACCCAGTGGTAGATATTCAGAAAAAATAGCATGTCTTAGTTGTGGTTCTTTGGTTTGGTGTGAGATTGCAGGTGGCAGAGAGGAAACTGAGCCGAGTCTTTCAGCCCTCATATCGTCATTGTCCAACAGCTAAAGAGTGAGAGAGAGGGTTGGAATGGGGGCGGGGGGGCATTAAATGCTTTCGCAGCTGCTGCCCACCCTCTAAAAATACCAGCAGCTTCGATGACAGTGGGCCAGATAAAGTCAGGCTCTCCATTCACAGACTGTGGTTCAGTAAAGATAGAGGGGAGGCCAAGCTCTGTGATGGATCACTCAGCTCAAAAGATATCCTGAGTTAAACCTCAGTGGACAGCGGATACCACACCTGCTGGATCTCCTTGAGTCATGAGTCATGTTGACCCATAAATAGGGTCAAATGTGTGTCATACTGAATGGGTAAATATTTAAGTTGAAAAGTGATCAGAGGAATAAACAGAAAGAAATACTGAACATAATTAAAAGATGATGCCACTATCATCCAGAAACTGAACACTACATTCACTATGGTGTTGGCAATAATAGGATTGAGCAATAAAATACATAATAAATGTAATTCTTATCCACTTGTGGTACATTAAAAAATGGGTGTTACATCTGAATATTATATTTTGTTGTGCCATCTTTTGGCACAACAAAACTGGACAAAACTGTAATTGGACAACAGAGGTTACCAATGGTGGAATGAATTTCAGTCCATTAGTGTTAGTGCAAGTCAGGTTTGCACCGACAGATTATTATTTTTATTTTGTGCTCTATTGAAAGGTTAAAACATATTAAAGTGATCATAATAAGCTACATTACTTTGATGAAACAGTTGGTCAGGTCAATTTATTAATTTTCTGAACTGCTTAATCCACTGGAGAGTTATGACGTGTCACCAGTTCATCATCGGGCCGACACATACAGACAAACAACCATTCACAATTACAAGTGATCTAGATCGAACACTTAACCTATTAAAGTGTCAAACTTCATATAGAAAGCTCCACGCTGGAATCAAATGCAGTGTCTTCTTGGTGTGAGGTTACAGTGCTGAAATAGATACAGTACAGTACATTTTTTAACAGAATAACTTGTAAACTGTAACTTTTCATTCATAGTATACCCTATAGATTTATTATCTCAAAAAACAACACATCTGACAGGGGTTTTCTACAGTCTCTCAGAGCCAGTATCATCCCCTCTGTCTGTCTGTTTGGAAATCCTGACCTTTAATCTGAGCTCCTCCAATTAGACCGATCACTGTAGGACATACTTTGAAGATCAGTGGATGCATAAAGTGAAATTCTTGTCTGGTCTATTGAGATATCATCTGAAATGTCAGAGCTAAAAGGGAGATGGAAGCTAAACCCTGGCTCTGGAAAACACTCTGCCTTTCTGTGTGTATTTTAACAGTTATTTTTTGCACTTATGCTTTTGAGAGTGGCCTTCCTCGTTGACAGATGTGAATCCGTTGTTGACACACGCCTCCTGCATTCTCAGACGATAGCTCTCTAAACTCTCTTAAAGTGAAGTGGTTCGGACAGCCGATGCCTCAAATACACACTGCTAACATTTGTAGTAGAGTTTTGACCTTTTGCGTATTTCACATAGGTCACATAGCTTCGACCCCTTTGTGACTGTCACTAAGTGATTGTTTTCCACGTATCATCTCAAACATAGATGTGCTCCAATTCTGAGAAAACAGAGCGTCATATTTACAATCTGTGAAAATATATTGATAGTGACTGAGCAGCATGTGTCACTCGACAATGAGCTTAATGAATTGTAGTCTCACACAGTAGCGGCTCCATGTAAGGCTGGTGGCACCTCCAACATTCCCGTCCATACAGTCATCCCTGCAGCTGTTAGGTATGATGACCGCACCAGAAATCAACAGCATGATGCCATGCTTTGTCCTGAGATTGGAATTCACAGGAAAGGATTGACAGAGATGGCAGGCTTCTTAACAGGATGTCAATAGAGCTAAGCTATTGTTTTGAGCCATGTAAATATAGGCATCAGTGTTTAAGTTATATATGTGTTGTTATATTTGTGTTTTTTATTTTATACCTATTTATAGTCAGTGAAAGTTACTGTTCAGGACACTGACATCATAGTCATCTTGAAAAAAATGACAATAAGGTACATAATTAAATTAGTTGGTAAATAATAGCCAGCTTACTTTAGTGCATTTTAGGCGAGAATGTTGATATTGGACAGCATGTTTAACCCATAAAGACCCTGTTCTACTTTGTTGGCAGCTCCCAAATGAATTTTTCTGAATAATTAATTAATTTAACCTTTCCTAAGGGATTTGTTCATCATTTATTGTGATATTATCCTCCATACTTAAAGGTATTTCAGTGAAAATCAGGTATTTTTCAATATTTAATTTGCTAATCATGTTCATAAAAGCTCAGATTAAAGTTGAGGGATATTATGTCAAAAACAGACAAAACTGAAGAAAAACTGAATTTTTCAACAAAAATATCAATGACTGAACTTAAAACTAAATGTTTCTGTCCACTGTCATTTATTAAACTCCATAGGTTTTATTGGCAAATCAGTGTTGTAGAAGATGACGATGTTTCCATGTTCACTACGGAGCCTCTGAATGTCCAAATGGCTCATATTTAATGACCATGAAAAGATGACTAACTATATTTTACACCAATTATTTACATGTATTGATAGGATTAGTGGATCAATGGATATTAAACATTTTACAGTAGATGCTTTTGGTTGCCTGTGGATGTTTGGGTCTTTATGGGTTATCTGAATATTTACTTTTCAATACTTTTTAAAATTTTTGGTGGATGATATAAATTAGTCAAATTTTTATACTTTAAATAACTCCAATTATAACTAACAAAACTGCAGTTCACTTACCATTTGTGCATCTTTTGATCCTTCAGTCCATCAGGTAACAAACAGTAAATCCATGCAGTGTTTTCCTGTGCACAAAGAAATTCATGTCTCAAGGAATAAGTTTTAAGTTCCCATTTATCCTGTCTACAGTGATGAATTACCACCCTCTACCCTTAATCCAACTGACAAGAGTCTGAGTGTGGTATAGCCCCAGGATTTTCTATAAAAAACAAACAGAAAAGTACACTTAAAGCTTTAGCTGACAAGAAAGATGTTTCATTTATCAGCTTGTGCAGCATTACATCAATTTGTAGTTTAGTCTGCGGTCTTGGAAAACAAAAATTAACTGAGTGATCCCATACTAGTTGTAATTTGAGAATTACACTCAATTTCAAGCTATAAAATTACTAATATCAAGAAATAAGGCTGTTGTTGGCTAAAATAATAAAATGCATCAATGCAATTTGATTTAAACAGGTCACAGGAAAGGTTTCATGCATAGAATCTATTCTACAGATATGAATATGAATGGGTGCCATACATAATAGTGTCCAACAGATGGAGCTAGAGACTCATTTTAAGAAGACAGGTTCTTAAGGCTATGATAACAGCACTGTGCGAAATAGGTTCACTGACGAAACACCTTGCCCTTAGGGGAGGAGGAGGAAGAGGGGGAGTGTGAGGCCTGGAAGTTGAGCAGAAGTGATCACTAAAGCATCACATTACATGATACATTTTAAAATTTAACCTGAATTATATGTAATACAGAAGTTGGCGATAAAGGTCAGTAAGTACTCTGTCTTCTAAGAATTTGTGTAAACATTCAGACCCTCGGATGACACCAGTTAAGACCCCCTTAGAGACCAGAGGCAGCGTGTTGAGGCTCACGTACACACTGGAGCCGAGACGCCCTGATCCCTCCATCCTGAACCCGAGCACTCGAGGCAGGGAAATAGTAGATGATAGAGGGACACGCAGAGAGTGAATAGGAGGATCAAACATTTTTGTCAGGTGACCTCTGACCTTTTAGCTCCTCCCTCTTCTCTCTGCAACCAGCAAGCATGCTGGGAGAAACAACAAGGGATTCTGGGAAAGACAGGAGGAGGGCTTTTTTAAAATATAAACAACATCTGTGTGTATGTGTGTGAGGCAGATACAGGAGTGCATGCATTTTTTAACCAATATTAGTATTGTTGATTTGATTTTTAGCTCAGATGTAGTGTTTATTCCTGATTTATTATAGTTTTATGTTGACTAATTTACACCTTTATTGAACAAAAATAATTAAAACATAACCACACTTTTGCACTGGAGTTAAATAATACATATATGCTACTTTTCATCAGCTCCATGACGAATAGAAATCATTTCCAGCCATGCTTTATTCACTCTGCCAGCCTATACATCAGAGGCCTAGTTAAAACTTTCTATCCTCAGAGTTTGGACCATGTTGGCACCTTTTCCTGTAAAAAAAAATATTTGTTGTTTAAACTCTTAAATTTGCATTTTCCTCCTCTGTCCCTCTTTATCCTTAGAGGACTTCTAGTTCTAATGCTGATCTTATCTCATGTCTACATTTAATCAGACGTTCCTCATGATGATTGTGCTCACAGCAGGGGAGTTGAGAGCACATGGCAACGCCATTGTTTACAGTGAGGCTCTCTACAGACTTGTGTTTGTATGGTGTGTAAACTCAGACCTGTATTTTGTGTTTTACTGCATATACCTTATACACTCCGATCCTGCGTTTGGCTGTGAGCTCCTTTGTTTGCTTTAATAGTAAGAGTCAGATGTTGCATTGGATAAATATTCCATTACTTTTTATGATCAGAAGCAGATGTGGAGCAATGTTGGGAAAAAAACAGCTCCCTGATGAGAAAACACACACATACACAGACAGACAGCTGATAGATGGCAGAGAAGTACTTCATCTCCTTCTTTTGCACTGAGATTAAATGTATAGATTGGGCATTTTTTTTAGGTTGGTTTGTATTTTTTTTTTTTATCTCACTGATAAAAACTAGAACATGAATTACTGACATTAGTTTTGGCAATATAGTCGTGTTTGTCTTTAAACATAAAACGATGCAAAAGCCGTTAGCAGGCTTTTACATATGTATTACTGTGCTCTGATAATGTATAAAATAGATATAGTTATGTACATTATGTAACACATACATACGGTACTGTGCAAAAAGCCATCAGTAGATACGTTTTATGGACCACACATGCAATTCTCAGTTTTAGCAATGATATACTGCATTGAAAATAAAACTTACAAGAAAAAACAAAACACCCTCTACAAACCAAGGTGTCAAATATTTAATGTGACTGCTCTTTGAATTCAACACACCTTTAACCCTTTTGTCCAGACAATGAGATTTACTGCACTAATCTTCTGGTGTTTTCCACTACATTTCATTCAACACACATCTGATGTTTCTTATTCTATAGGTTACTTTGTGTCATGGGAACAGAGGTCACACTAAATACTGACTTTAGCCTGTAGAAACAGTTTAGTTCTGTTTTTTTGGGTGTTTTTAGCACTATGTTCATATTTCCTGTAATTTCTTGTTGCATGTGAAGAAAAAAACTGAGAAATAAACACTTATATTCTTTACAATCCTGTAAAAAGCAAAGCTAAAGATGGACTAACACTTGCACAGTGCTGTACATTGCCATACATTGTGGTTTATTTAGCCTCGTATACGCTGAGTTCATTGCTAAACGTAAACTGAATGAATGATTTGCATCCGCCTCCATGAACTTTCCTTTACTGTACTTACATAATGAGTTGCGGTATCATAAGTGGTTTGCGTTGAACAGTTCAGTGACATTTTAATCCACCTCTGTGAATGATGTTAACTGTATGTGTTACTGGAAGTCATGTGCCCTGGATGGAGCAGAGATGAGAGAGGTTTAGAGCACAGTGGCATTTCAGTGCATGCGAAGTCAAGCAGCGCACAAAGGGCTTTAGTGGCAGATGTGGATATAAATTACATACAATCTCTCTCTCTCTTTCTCTCAATCGCGCACAAACACAGAGACGTTACGACAGATGTGGAGAGAGCAGTTTGATGCCGTCACGTCACTGGGTCGCCGCTGGCAACCATCTGCCATGCATGCTGACCATTTCCTTTAGCTGAATCTGTCTGAATTCACACTCTTTAATCCTGTTCTTGCTTTGTCTCACATTTTCTCACCTGAAGGTCAGCCAACTCAATTCAGTATTGTATTTTCATAACTTTAAAGATTACAAGTATTTTACTATTCAACCAAATGTATATCAAGTATGAGGCACAAAGTAGTTATTGTGCAGTGAAGTGGTTTTAATGCATTGTGTCATATTCTATAAGATCCCCATATGTTTCGCTGTCCGGTGTGAACAGTGTTTTCCTCAGACGATAACTTTGCATGAGCTGTTTTCAGCTTTAATCCTGGAGGGTTTTTAAAGAGAGGCCGTTTTTATTTAGCTTAAGAAGGAGGGGAATTTTCTAAACCCATAAAAGAAGATTTAATGCTTCAGTTTGTTCCAACTCATTTGGAAATATGTGTTTTTCACTGGACGGGAAAGGGATGGACGAAATGAAAATGTAGAGTGAAAGGCATAGTATTTGCCTCAGTGAGTGGAAGAATAAAGCTGCATAAAATGGAAGTAATCAAGTCAGCCTACTTAACCCTCCAGAGTCCAGAGTTACAGTAAAAATAAATACCATTGAATTATAGCGTTCTACATTTGAGTTGCTGACATCACACTATGCAGATGTTGATACACTGACAAATGCTTCAATTATATATATAAATTAACTAATGTATAACTGAACTGTAATGCATCTTAAACACAATGATGCTGCATACCTGCGGACCTCCTTAAATCATTTCCCTGGATTAAAGGAACATGAATAATCCTCGACACATGTCTCTTGACTTTATGACAAATTATGGTTAAGTGTTCATGATTTTCATAAAAACACCCAAATATCAAAACACGGAGGCTCTTAAACCTTCTAATGATACACGTATTAGCTCAAGTAATATGATTATGACTTAATGAACACTGGGGAGGGGTCTATGATCATGCTCAGAGGGGTTGTGTGTGATGTGGTGGATGTCCAAGGGCTATGTACTTGCATGGCACCGCCGCTAAAGATGAATTACAAATCATATCAGATTATGCAATACGTGCTTAATTTTGGCTCTTTTTATATAGAAATCGTGTGTGTGTTTGCCTTGGGGTAACATGTGTTGAACTACACCCCCCACACCATGTGAGTAATGTACTCACCATACACACACTCACGCAGCTGCTTATTGTGAAGCCCATGCAGTTCGTTGGCCTTAATTAACCGATGTCTCTAATTAGTGGCAGGTTATCTAAGGAGTGTGTGAGAGAATAATTACTCAGGGAACAGCAGAAAGAAGACTACTGCTATGGCTGCTGAATGATGCCTGTCATATGCAACATTGTCTATTGGTACATTTAATAATTCATTGGGAATATGGGTTACTTTTAGTCATCTGGTGTTGTCCACATTAATTTGAATGCATCTTTGTGCTTTAAATAAACACCAGACTTCCCCTAGTTGCAGAGAATAAAGCATTCATAAATAAGTGGTTGGAAACTGAGCAACAAAGATGCTCAACTCAAGACAGATGTTAGACATTTATATAGAAATGTGAGTTATTTTAAGGCCCTCATTCTACTGCTGGAGCTTCTGTTACCCTGGTAACCAAGTTGTGCGTTAACAAAAGTGTCCTCTATATGAACCCTTTGCAGTTACTTACCTTTTCAGCTGCACTTGTTGATCTTTGTATTACTTCTCTCTGTCTTTTTTAATCTCCCCATTAGCTTTGGATCACGTTGAACCCACAGAAAATGTGAAAGGATGAAACAGTGGGGGATGGGAACAGGGGGAACTTCACCTTTAAACTTTCAGCTGATTCAGAAGTTTTCATCTGTACCATTATGACTGATAGAGGCAGTAGAACGTCCTCAGCCTGAAGTGGTTTACTTGCATGAACACTGTACGACTGCATTATTTATTGACTTCTCTTGCTTACAGACACTAAGCTAAAGCTGTCTGTCATGTTCTTTAGTTCCTTCCAGTGGTTTTATAAAAGGCTAAAACAAACAACAAAATAAAGGGCCTGCAGATGGATGTCATATAAAATAAATAACCCATAGCTGAGGCCAGGCTAATACAACCCCAGTTCCAAACAACATGGAGGCTAGTGTAAATGTAAATAAAAGCAGAATGCAATATTTTGCAAATCTATGTTTACTATTGTTTAGCACCCCTTCTTCTTTTAACAGCATTCTGGGAACTGGGAAGCCTTGCTGTTGTACAAGATGCATTATGCAGTTGCACCACTGTGTTTCTGAAATATCTAAGGTCATCCCTGCAGAAGAGATCATCTAGATCAGGGCTTATGTAGTTCTTAACCCATAAAGACCCAAACATCCACTGGCAACCAAAATCATATACTAATATAAAAAGTTAAATAACTGTTGATCCACTAATCCTATCAATACATGTAAATAATTGGTGTAAAATACAGTTTATCATCTTTTCATGGTCATCA
>JAPQRP010000014.1:3997326-4008397 GCA_037367295.1 Apogon hyalosoma
TATCTATCTATCTATCTATCTATCTATCTATCTATCTATCTATCTATCTATCTATCTATCTATCTATCTTTTTTTAACAATATTTACAACCTACAAATAATATTAACATTATATTCAAATGTATTTTGCATAGATATATGCATTTATTAATTTTAAATGCTGTCTGTTTAGAATATGACATAAATAATATAATAGTCAAATATCAATGTATTTGGTATAAATTTTGTTTATTTATGAGTGTTTATAAAATGATCCCAGAATGACTGCAGAAAACTTTGTCACTTTCCAAACATTCACACTCATAAAACTCCTCAAATTTTTTTCCACAAATTTTTTCTCATTTCAAAATACATTTTCCTGAAAATATAAGTAATTTCCTACACAAAAATATGTTTGGTATAGATTATTGTCCTTAAATTTTTTGGACCAGATGTTAACCTTCGCTTGACTTCGCCCTTCACATGATATATGCATTGACACAGTGCCAATTCTGGATCGACTAATCTGTGATTTGCATAACTTTATGGCAGGTTTAGTATTGCTTTGGCTTGCTTGGTACCTCAGTGAAGGTGGGACTAGAAATAGCATGTGATAGTGTGTGTTGGTCCCTGCTCTCATGTAGCGGGGAACACCAGAAAAGCCATGCCTTGTTTTTAATGAGCTGGTCTGATACAGTGGAAATGTGCATGGGTCTTGTCAAAGCTGCTTGATAGTTTTTTTTTTGTGTCCTTGAGCAAAACATTACCTCTCAGCAAAGCGTAATTCGAGTGAGACCTCTGCATAATTAGGTTTTCAAGCTGTTGAAAATCTACCCCATTATGCAATTTAGTCCTAATTACATGCATTTTCAGGCAGATATCAGGGTTAAATGCACTGTTGCCCATAAAGTTGGAGTAAAATCTGTTTGTCTTCTCATAAAATAATTGCGACAATGTGATTTATTCTTGATAGATAAAGTGTAACTGGGACTCAGTGCATAACCCAAACCCGAAGGTGATTACTGATGTGTATAAACAGGAATTAAAGAGGAATGTGTTCTAACTCTATGGGCAACAGAGTGCATTCCTGACAGCTGTAATTACCAGTCGCTAATCAGATTCTGTAAGATGCATGCTGAATGTGACTCTGTTCCATGTTACCAGGTTGATCTGTCTTTATATTTGCTGCATTAATGGAAAACGTCCAAAACTGAAACTAAGTAGCATTTAACAGATGTTCTACAATATCGCTTAAGTGTGTAGGGGATAGGTAAATAATATGATAAAGCACCCTCCAGTCATAGTTGGGTCAATAGAGGGTTAGTCCATTGAGAGGTGCTGCTTTGAATGGACTCTCTCTCTCTCTCTTTCTCTCTCTCTCTCTCTCTCTCTCTTTCTCTCTCTGTGTGTGTGTGTTTGCAACATAGTGTACAGTGTAAGCAGTGGTTTGTCTGTCAGTCTGCCTTTCTGCGCTGTTAGGAGTGTAAATACCGGGAAGGTCATGCGTGGGGGTGAATAGGTGGAGAGTTTTTAAAGTAACTTTAATTTTCATCATCATTTTATTACCATCAAAGACACGCTCTGTCCCTTTTTCATCACTCGTGCGCTGGTAGTTTTCCATAAGGGAAGGCATTGAGGGCCTCAGGGGAAAGTCTAGAGGGGAGGAGTCAGCAAAGGAATTCTGTGTGTGTGTGTGTGTGTGTGTGTGTGTGTGTGTTGTGACAGCATAGCTATGATATGATGAGGAAGAGGGAATGTGTGGGAAGCTCAGGTGTGTATTTGTTTGTGTGTGTGAGAGAGTTTTGAATGAACACCAATTGCTCAACAGTAGAAGTTAGCGGAAAACTCCACAGAACAAAAGGGGCATGAGTGTGTACGGGCTTTGTGTGTGTTGACGGGAAATAAGGGGCTGTTGGGTAATAGGGGAGTCTGTCATTTCCGTGCTGCACATGCCGACACACACAGCAGCGGATTGTCACATGGTTTGTAAGTTTTGAGAAGTAGAGACAAAGTTTAGTGACGTCAAAGGAAGTTAGGCGGTGAGGAGATAGAGAAAGGAGGGGTGAGAGCGTTAAGGACAGAGGAAGGAGAGAGAGTGAGAAGGCAGATGCAGAGAGATAGTAAGACAAAGAGATCATTTGTTGTCATGCCCGTGTCCTTCCCAAGGACAAGCAGACATGCCACTATCGTCATGTGAGGAGACTCCTCCTCCTCCTCCTCCTCCTCTTCATCTCTGTCCATTCAACTCCTCCTCCTTCTCCTACTTCCACTTGTCCTCTGTCTGAGTTTTCTCCTCTGAACTTCTTTCAACTTCTACCTTGAGTCAGTGACACAACTTTAGTAACAGATGAATTTGTGGATGTATGTCAGTAACAGAAAAACATAATTAACATTTGTTTTAATTGTTAACAAGACCAAATAATTTAATATATATAAACTAAAACAAAATTACACTGCAGGTAAGATCAGTACTCAGTGACAATCAGTGTTAATTTTGCAAAACAGTGAGTTTGTGTATGTTTTGTCCTTACCAGGCATTATGCTGCTGTAAATGTTTGTGCCATTGTCCCTGTAGTCATTATAACTGTCCACATGACCTTTGACCCAAATAGTTTGCGAAGAGTCTGTGGCTTCTCTCTCTGGCAGGGAAGTGAAAAATGGCTTTGTCGTGAATAGGAGTTACAGGTGGGCTTTTATTCTGAAAACCATTCCTAATTCCACTGTTAAATTGTCACACAACTGTGACTCAGATCACATGAACACTGCAAGTTAACAAAGACACTAGTTGAGTCATTGATGAGGTGTTTCTAAATGTGCCAGAACATCACTTATTTCTGCTCCACGCATACTTTTTCACTGACATAATTTTAGCTTTAAGACTGGAATTACATGTTGTTTTGTATTGGTCGGAGTTAAGTAGTTCCATATTTACAATTATGGTTAGAATAGTTCTGGTTGTGGTCAAAACAGTTCACTTTCAGACACACGGCTGGGTCGTGAACTAAAGCCTGAGCTGTGGATATTGATTTTTTGATAACAGTGACTTAAAGCTGGAGAAAGATGTTTACATAGACAATTAGGCAACGCCTTTACTTATCAGGACTGTATGACCCTTAACAGTTTGCAATAATTAATGGTCATTTCATCACATTCAGTCAGCGGTGTGACCTTTTCACCCCAGTCTGGCTCCCACCCAGACACAAAGAAGGAGTGGATGGCGGATCAACGTATGACTGAGTCTGAGAACGGAGCCAAACCAGAGAATGATGGGTTTTTTTGCTGATGTTCATTATGTCTCTGTAGTAACAGATCAAGGAATTTTTTTTATTTGACAGACAAGTTTAAGTTTTCTTTGTCATACTGGCTTTCATATATATATATATATATATATATATACACACACACACACACACACACACACACACACACACACACACACACACACACACATCCTGGCCTAAAAAATAGTCCCACATTCCCACAACCTTTAGCTTTCAGGTCAACACACATCTGCAGTAGAATCCATATAATGCAATTTTTTTGGTCAAATAACATCGTAACACTGCCCCTCAGGTTTGTACTGTAGGCACTAGGCATGATGGGTAATCTTTTCATCTTACTCTGATGCGCCCATCACTCTGGAACAGGGTCATTCTGGACGCAAATGACCACATGACCTTTTTCCATTGAAACACAGTCCAGTCAGTGATGATGTAAGAAATGAGAAGCTGCTCACTGCTTTAGTTAAAGGGTTAAAGAACTTGTTAAAACGTATTAATCACTGTTGCAATTATCCAATGGAAGGATCTGAAGTATTTGTTTTGGGAGTTGGCAGTGTATACTCATTTATAATTTCCAGTAATGCATGATTAATAAAAATGTATGCCGCCACTCAAGTCACTAGAGAAAAGTTGACATTGCACACTCCTCCAAACCATAGATCTCTGAACTAAAAATACTCATCACATCTCATATAAACTGAGGCATCATTTCCTTTTTAGGATGGTGTAGCATGTTCAGTCATTTCACAAATTTTACTCCTTTCCATCTTCATAGATTTCCTTCTATGTGTTTTTCTCAGTGACATTCAAGAACATTTATTAGCATTTTATGACTTTCAAAGATGTTTACTGGCAGTAATTCACATTTATGCAAAGAGTCTTGCTGTGTTGCTGCCAAAACCTGTGGCCATGACTGTACATGCATCTTAATAAAAATATTTGATATCAAAATACATGGCGTACGAACTTGTCAATACTTGTACATCATTTTGTGTTAATAATAAACAACCCAGTCACCAGACATTTTTTGCTGCTCAACATACAGGAAGTGGCTGGGGGTGGATTGTGGCTATACAAAATACACAACTGTGCCATCAGAGACCAAAATATGCAACCCAGCTACAGAAGGATTTTAGGTTTAGATACTAGAAGTACTTGAATACTATGGTTTGGTTTAAGCATTAGTGAATACATTGCCCTGTGATGAAGTGGCGACATGTCCAGGGTGTACCCGCCTTCGCCCATAAGTAGCTGGGATAGGCTCTAGCAACCCTAGTGAGGATAAAGCGGGTTCAGATAACGAATGAATGAATGAATACATTGTGAGTCAATTCTGTATATCTGTTTGAATCTTTGTCTACTCATCATGCCCATTTTGGGTTGCAACTGGGTCATCATTTTCTCAGTGAAAAATAACAGAAAACCAACATGCATAGGGAAAGTACATGTGGTGGAAGCTGCCTTTGTTAGTGATAACATACAGTCAAGTATGGGGAGAAGACAGAAGAGCCTGCAGCGAACTGAAAGTTTCCATATGCTGAGGAGGCTTCTGAGGTAATAATCATAATGCTGCATTCATGACATATCCCCTGAACCAGGTGAGCCAGAAAAACCCATGTCAGTCATAGATATATGTAGAACCAGTTCAGCTTCTCAATAATAAAACCAAGTGTTCAACCTGCAGATATCTGACATAGTAAAGGTTGTAACAGTCATCTGCTTACAGTAAACAAATTTACCCTAGAAGCTTGAATATAGAATGTATTTGGCTTAAAAATGTTAACACACATTTGTGGCTTGCAAAAGCCTTAGTTTAGAGAAAAAAAATCAACAACCACAACTGAAAAAGCACATCTATTTTAAACCAAAGTGAAGCATTAGCCATTTTTTCATGCACGTGCTGAGCGTTTTTTCTGACTGTGGGGCCTCCTGTGCGGAGTTTTCACAGAACATCCCCCAAGTTAGCCCAATGGCACAAAAATAATTTACATATGGTGGCCCTTGCAGTTAGTCCATTTGTAAATCTTGGTGTACGCAGTGCAGTATGTGTGCATATGTGTGTGAGACACAGTGAGCGGAGACAGTGGCTCTTTGTTGCAGTTGCCAGGATTTTGGATCAGCCGGGCTGGCAGTGCCTGCAGTGGCTCTTTCTTTATCCTCTCATTCACTAGTTTTCTGCAGTACTTTATTTTTCCACTGCACATGTATTATTAAAGATGTATTATATGAAGTAAACTATTTTTATCCAGTATTTCCTGATTCCTTTCACCTTAGCAATGCAGGAAACTAAACATACTGTATATTTAACCAGAAGTATATATTTTCTATTTTTATATATATATATATGTATATATCTAGCAGCAGGATTTCTTTTACATAGAACAGAACACCTTTCAAACATTGTTACACAGTAATAAAGTAACACTAGTTGCCAAGGTTGTATTCATAACTTCAGTAATAAAATCAAGATGAGCAGAGAAATGAATGTGGAAAATAGAAACCTGATGAACCCGACCGAGCCCTCTGTAAAGCCAGGATACATCTTACTTAATGGCAGTAATTCTATTGATATCCTTTCTAAATAAATTACGCATACGTAACAGCAAAGTGCGCAGCAGTGTGTTGATGAATCAATGTTTTTCTTGATTGCAGGTTACTTTTTAAATCCCCATTTGCAGCTTTAACTGTGACCTCAACTGCATAATACTAGCAATACTGACAATAACAATAATCAGAATTAGACCAAATACATCTCTCACCCTGTCTGTCTGTCTGTCTTTACGCTTCCTCTCTCCATCTCACTTTCTCATTCCTCTAATTGCAACTGTAATCCTTGGACAGATTAGAGGGATGTGCAGTATCTGTATGTGTGTGTGAATGTGTGTTTGTGTGTGCGGCCGTAGTGTGCAGCGGATAGATCCATCAGAGATTACTCAATTCATGTCATCATCACACGGGTTGAAACTGACAAGAATCCAAATCCAATTTAGTGTCCGCCGATGTTTCCTCAGACGCTGAATGCGATCCGGCGGCTTGTGATGTGTCTAAACTGAACCACAAAGTGTTTTTGTTGTTGCTTGAAGCATTGTTTAATTACAGTTTATTCTGTCAGCTTTTTCTGACAGATCTGAATTCTTTGTAGAACAACTTCTTCCGTAATTTCCCTCTGATCTGAGCACTGTGTTTCAGGTCTGCTGCCTACTTTTGCTTTCATACAGGCGAATGGTCGGAACAGGGTTTCTGGAAAATGTTTTGGGTCTATAAATAGCTACACTCTGTGTCTCTTTTGTGTCTCTCCTCCTCTCTTGCATAGTCTGACCTACTTGTCATGAGCCTTATTGGCGTGTAATTATGATCCATCAGTGTAAATGCAACTTACCATCTTGTGATTTGGGAGTGCTTTTTAAACCAGGTTAGAACATTTAAAGTTTCAATCAGTGATAAGTCTAATGATTTTCTATATTTTTATTCCTGCCAACATAAGCTGTGTGAAGTTTAACACCACAACACAGTTCCATGCATGTATCAGTGACCTGGTTTTGCTCATTTGTCAGTGCTGTAGAGCTCCACTGTCATCTGAAACCAGTTAAAATCTTGTTAATGACATGTTTCTTCCTTGCATGATGGCATGATATGCTCAGCTGTAACAAAAAAACCTTCAAGGTCAGTCACTTTTTTATAGTGATAAACAAGTTCTCCTCAGCAAAAAAACATGTATTTCTTTACATTTCAGACCTGACAATGTAAAGAATGTATTCTGTCTACGTGGAGCTCTACAGTACAGATGAATAAGCAAAATTACATTACAGATGTAATACCAGGAGTGTGTTGGTTTGTGATTGGATTGAATGAAGATGGAAATCAACTGATGGAGCCTAGAGACAAGGGGAAATAGTGCTTGTGATTTAGAGGCAGCATGTGCACAGTGGTACTCTTCCTGACTGAATTTCCGTTAGGCTTCAAGCTCTCCAGGCATAAAAGATGATGCGTGAGATGATATTGATATCATTTTCAGTCATTTTCATTTCCAGTAAACAAGCCATCACTGCATCTTTATGATTTGCTTTTAATCATTAAAAAAGTACTTTGCAAAATGTCAGACTCCTCAAATACTAATGCCACTTTTCTGCACATTTACTCTCTTTTTCAAGTCTTGCACAATCATTTTGTTTTCCCTTTCTGCTATCGCTTTTATCTTTGTTTTTCACTTATTCTCCAGAAGACCTTGACAGAGTATCAGTATCCAGAGTAGCAGTTTAGTGAGAGGTTGAGAGGTGGATGGAATCACACATCTGGTATTCATGGTGTCGTCTTCTCCTTTGCCCGTCATCTTTTTTCCATGTAGAAGTGAGATATTTGTGGGAATACTGCAATATTTTTAGACCCACTAGCCTACATCTCAATTCTCAAATCATCATGCATTACAGCAGTCCCCTTGCTCACAAAACAACCCAAAATTGTCAATGGGGTTGACAGTTTTAAGTCAGCACTCAATACAGTATCAGTATTTATCTCTTTGATATAGAGAGAAGATTGGGACACAATCACTTGGGTTGGGAATTTCAAGCAGGTGTGTGAAGTCTCTTTTCAGCAGTTCTCAGGCCCTATTTGTGCAACAGACTTCACCAAGTCCAGGGAGCCGACAATTTTCCTGGGCTGCACCTGATAGAAACACAGATGATCATTCTATGCTTCTATTTAGCTCTCCAAAGTAGCCCCAATATTAAGTTTCAGCTTAGAACAACTACTTTATTCAGCAGAGAGAAGGGGGAAAAAAAATCCCAGAAAGAGTTAGTCATTGAAATAAAATATGCACAGAAAGTCCACATGAATCCACAATGAGCCAAAATATTCTAACAGATAAAAATAGTCAGGGGAGAAAATAAACATGGGCAAAATATATTCTGCTGACGGCATAAAGATATACAGGGTAACTTTAAACTTGATCACTTTACACAAACAAAGACAGAGCATGTGAAGGTATAGAGCAGAGGTCTCAAACATGCGGCCTAGGGGCTAAATCTGGCCCGCCAAAGGGTCCAGTTTGGCTCGTGGGATGAATTGGTAAAATGCAAAACTTACACTGAAGATATGAATCATTTTAGTTCAGGTTCCGCATACAGACCAATTTAATCTCAAGTGGGTTGGATCAGTAAAATCCTATCAGAATAGCCTATAAATATTCAAGACTCCAAATTTTTCTCTTTGTTGTTCATGTCATTTTACTGTATTTACACTAAAACAAACTATCATTTCACAAAAACGTGAATAACCTGAACAAATATGAACATTTTGAAATGTCTGAAGTGCAAGTTTACCGATATTCTGCCTGATATTAAATGTTTTGGGTATTTGTTGATCCACTGTGATCTGTAAGACATAATATTGTTAAAATTGCACTTAGTTTTCTTAAGAAATTTCAGTTTGTTCATGTTATTCACATTGTTTTAAAGGATAGTTGGTAGATGTAAATAGTTTCATCGCATAATTGTATTCATTTCCGAGTATATACAAGTCATGTGCCCTATCGTAGTTGAATAGTAAAAATAGAGACAGTCACTGTGGGCTGGTGATCATTTTCTGTGTCTATCTTAAGGCTCATTTTTTGGCTTCAGAGCTTATCGGAGTGTGAAGAACAGGTTCCTGTCTTTTAACAGTTTGTGCCTGAAAATTATACATAGTTGAATAAATTGGACCATGCTCTTACAACGCAACTATGCACTGTGGGAGAGTCCTGGAAGCTCTGTGGGCCGAGAAACATACTGTTCGTACGACATAGTGGGTTGGAATTTGACTCATGGCTGTGGTGGCATTTTACATTCGTTTTGCTGTTCATCCCATCACGTTTAGTACAAATAAGGCTACGTTGTCATGTAGCCAAGCAGTCACAGGTTTAGTAGTTCCAATCTCATGATGGCTGAAGGATGGTACAAAGCATCTTTGTCTATTCAGGCTGCTCTGTTTCTCTGCATGTAATTTGAGGCCCCTGTGCAGAATAGCTTAATCCTCAAAGACGTAAAAAGACACCAATGACCAAAAGCATGTACTGTTCTAAAATATTTACTAACTTTTGATCCATTAATCCTATCAATACATTGGAATAGTTCAAATAAAATGCAGTGTGTCAGCTTTTCATCATCAGATTTAGACATTCAGAGGCTCCATAGTCATATTCTGCAACACTGATTCACTAATAAATGTAATATGACAAATTTATAGATGCTCATTTTTACATTTTACTGAAAAAGTCACTATTCCTTCAGTTTTCCCTGATTTGACTGAATTTACTCAGATCAGTACATTAAAACATAAGTAAATACAAGCTTTTCACTACAGAAATGATTGGAAAATCTCATAATAAATGATGATAAATTACTTAGAAAAGGTTAAATGTAGTGGGAAATTTTATTCAGAAACTGGCTTTAATGCTTCGTAGATGTGTTGAATATCGCTGGTGTCCCTAACCTTTAACTGTAGATTAGAGATTGACCTTTTCATTGTTTTTATTTTGATTTCTAATGTCTATTAGGCAACAGGATACGTCACTGTTGCTATATTTGTCAGATAATCTTCAGGCAGCTTGTCAGTATCAGTGAGTGCAAATACAGTTTCAGTAATAACTCGACTTGGAGTGATCATTTGTCTGTTTGGATAGATGCTGAGTGTCCTTCGCTGTATTTACCCCCCTCCTCCTTTCCTGTCACTCAGTGTTGGACTTCTGTCAGATAGTAAGGCTTCAAACAGAGGAGAATTTGGTTTGATAATTAAACACTGTGAAATGCCTCGACGTCACACCTGGTCCAAAGTTCATAACAGTTCACAATCCTACAAGGGCAACCTGCAATGGAGTAAAACATTTACGATGAAGCGTTTTATAGAAAACCGCTTCAGCACGTGGAGAAATTGTCCCTGCATAATGTAATGTTATAACGAAATGGGTCAGTTGATCTGATATGCATGTTACTGCAGAGGTTTTGAGATAACCACATGTGAGATTTGTTTACACCGCTTCAACACTGCTGAAGTGAATGTACTCACTGCTCTTAGTTTGTCAAATATGCTGAAAAACGGCCAATCAGACCTTTGTTACCACAACAACATTCAGTCAAACTAGAGCCACTAACTGACATAAAGGAGGAAACATAATATATGGCTTAATAATATTGTGATAAGAGAAGAAGAGTGGAGGTCTGAACTCTGTTTGACCTTCTAGTCACCTTTGACATAGAGGTTATGTGATCAGTCCCATTTGTCTGTCTATCAGCAAGATTACACAAAAACTACTGCACTGATTTTCATGAAGTCTAAGGCTTGTATGATGACAAAGCTGTTACATTTTTCTGAGAAAATCCACTAACAGGGCTTTAAGACCTCAAGATAATTGTGGCAGGTCATAAAAATTGACTGGATTTAGTGCTTGGTTGAAGCCAGTTGAATCTTTTGAGGCTTTCGTCACCTTGTGCAGTACAGAACTTTGGATGTAAAGGTATAAGTGATGTGTGGGAGATGCTGTCATCACACAATATTGTTCTGAATTATTAAAGTCTGACCCCAGTGCAACAAGACGTGAAATGCATCTTAAATTGCATTCATAATGGTATTAAGAAGCTGTCAGTCAAACTTGTGGAAAACCTGCAGAAAAGTAATTGTGCTGCTCTTTAACGCTGGTGAGGCTTGGACTAACACAGAAATTAAAATAGTAATAAGAAATGCAGCTGAACAAACTTTGACCTTATTTTGCAGTAAAATCTTATCAGACAGAATTCTTTTGATCCTGTTTAAATTACACCATTGTATATGCATATATATATA
>JAPQRP010000014.1:4020541-4038662 GCA_037367295.1 Apogon hyalosoma
GTCATCTTCTACAACATTGATTCACCAGTAAAACCCATGGAGTTGGATCAATGACAGTGGGTGGACACACTTGGTTTTACCTTCAGTTATTGATATTGTTGCTAAAGAAATCACTTTTTCTTCAGTTTTCTCTGTTTCTGATATAATAACCCTCAACTTTTAACCTGAGCTTTTGTGAACATCTACAAGATCAGTAAATTAAATACAAGAAAATACATTTTTACTGGAAAAAATGCAAAATACAGTGGTTAATTTTAGAATAAATTATGATAAATCATTTTAAAAAAGGTGAAATATGGAGAAAAATTAATTTAGGAACTGACACAAAAGTAACATTGGGTCTTTATGGGTTAAAGTTAAGAAGGAAACTTAAAGTCTATGAACTCACTAATAAGTATTGATTTTACCTGGATCACACAGTTGGAACATGTTGACTGTTCAGACTGCTTTTTTTTGTTAGACACTGTAGAGGCAATTATTATATTACTTTACATGCAAACGAGTGAAAAGATTATGCATAAACTATATTCCAACATTAAGACTTTTGAAAAATCCCAGATTAAGGAGTTGAATAAAGCAGAGGTGCTGCGTAATTATGAGTCTGTGATGGCTCATTTGTAGCAGGATCTGTAACTGTGAAGTGTAGCGCTGCCACAGAATGGAACAAAAAGTGAGTCGGAGGTGGGTTCACTCATTTCTGTACAACCCAACTAAGAAAAGTGAGCTGAAACAAAGCTATAGAATAATATTCAATCTGATGTCACAGTGCACCCACATTATCTGAAATGTCTTACAGTCGTGAAAAAATTATTAGACCATCAAAAGTCATCAAAAATAATGGTTATACAATCAGGTACTAACTCCTGTGTGTATCATGTGACTAAAACAGACAGAAAAGAAAACATGGAATGCCTAAAAGCACTGTTTTTAACCATACAATGTTCCCGCAATTGATGTAAGAACTGAAGTGATTTTGGTTATTATTAAGAAAACATGGAAAATGGATAGATATCAGCTCTGAAATTATATTAGCATTATATTTGTCCAAAAAAATTTACCTTTAGTTGTACCAGGCATTAAAATGAACAAAAAATTGAAGGAAAAAAAGGGTGGTCTAATATTTTTTTCCGCAACTGTATGAAACAGAGGCAGATTCTATAAATCAATGTGTGAATATAAGTATTATAAAAGTAAATGTAGACTGACAGGTGCATCAGTGTGTGTGTGTATAAAGACAGCTCAAAACCTGAGGGTGATGCTGTAGATACGTGTGGATGTGTATCATCTTGTTAAATTTTCATTCAGTCTGTTGTTGTCTAATTGGAAATGCCATGTGTTGATTGATAATATTCAGCTAAGCAGCAACAGCTTGTTAGCAGTGTGTTTTTATTTCTGACAAATTGATAAAGACTGGCTGTGCTCTACATAGACGCTAGATAAAAGATGCCAATCCAGTGCCGTGACTGAATAAACCAAGCGAGACAGCAATGAAAACAACATAACTTTGGCTGCAACGCAAAGGGAGAAATCACAGTTGGCCAGACTTTGAGACAACTCAGCCGGGAAACTTGACTTTTCAATTTGCTCTGTCGGCGGACGAAAGTGCAGACAGCGGGGAGGGGAGGGGTGGACTGTTCTGGTTTTGACTGTCGCTTGTCAGATGTAAACAGCTGCTGGGCTAATATGGGAGATGCTCTCCAGAACACAGGCACATTTTTAGTCTCAATCTCTCTTGTTGTCAAGGACACTCTGAAAGCAGCTGAGAACATTTCCATTCTGCCTAAGGACATTTGTAGTGTACTTGAAAGACAGGTATTTGGATCTTGCAGAAATACAAACTAGTGATTATTCTGTGATTTCTAAAAACCAGGTAGCTGGCAAGACACTTCTACTGTCAAGTAGGTTTTTTTTATTGATATGAAGTACCACATAGGCCGCCTTAAAATGCCTGAAATGATTTGATAAAAGGGATTGTTGCCAGATATCATTCATTCATCTGTTACTCAGCATATTTTTAACCATTTAGAACAGGTATTTATTCTATTCAGTGATGTTTTTGGCTGCACAAGTCAGTTTTTTATTCAGTTGCTTCTTTTAGTCATATGTTCAGGGTGGATAGCAATTATTGGTACTGATGGAAGTGGATGCCTGTATTTGAATGAAAATCTTATTTTTTTAACATCCAAAATAACTTTAACTCCATCTTCAAGCATGGTAGCAATTTTTCACAAATAATCATCACCCATTCTGATATGCCTGCTTCTATTCATAAGACCAGAGGCAACTCCACTGGACTTTAGAATTGTTGCAAATGGCTTGAATAACAGCTTGCTGGATTTCCTGTGATTGAAACGAAGGGATTGTTTGGATCCAGGCAGTACTGGTTTTTGCATTGTCACTTCCAAAAGTCTTCGCAACATCTGGAAAAGCATTGTGCTACAGAGGCAGCTGTCAAAATTGGTGGTAATGTAAAGTAACAGCTTTTTTTTTTAATTGTATTTTATAGGCTATCAGATACAAAAACTTAAAATAATAAAATATGCTCAGTATTGTATTACACAATCAGATCAGATGACTGTGAAGTTTTGTTTATTGAGATACTTTTTATTGCATTTTGATCAGTCTCGTGTAATGATGATATTGTAGTTTGTAGATGATCAAACAGAACCTGTCAGTCCGAGACTCTGGACCACTGCTTGTGAGTTATTTCCCTAAAGCCAGATGGCCCCTGGAGGCCCTCAGGGGTCCAGAGGCTAAGATGTGTCCGCACTGATCCAGAATCAGGGCTCAGTGTTTTCCCAGCTTAGCCGGCCAGGGGGCTCGAGCAACAATAACAACATGTGCTGGGATCACACACTCTGCTCTGGTGACTCCCTGGGAAACTTGAAAAAGCTAATGCAGGAGAAAAAAATGTTAGTTAGCATATTTCCATGAGCAGGAATGTGTGCAGGATGTCCATATTTGGTGTCAGTGGTTAGCCAGGGCCACACTCGGGTTATTATGTGTCCTAAAGGTTTCCAAAATGGCAGCTGCACACATTATGCTGTTACATGCAGATAAACAGCTCATTAGTAGTCTTTTAGCACCCACCACCCGCACCACCGCTAACATTCTAACACCTCTGATCCCTGTACAGCACTGAATTATATATGAGTGTTAACCGCTGATCGATGTCAGCTTCTAGCATTACCTTATCCAGTTACCTACCTGAAACACGCACTTTCCCTTGGTCTGTGTGATTGGCACAAAGCAGCCTATCCAAGATCTGTCATTATTAGAGCTGTTGTACATGTACACATACCTGGATCACATTCACCAGGAGTTCAGGCCTTCTGTAAGTAACGCTGACAGACTTTAAATCAGTTTCTACCTATAATTTGTATTGTAATTCTCAATTTTTACATGAACTGTAGATCACAGACAATGTAGAAAAGATTATCATTGTCCATATTTAAAACATTAAAACACATTGTTGGCTTAACCCATTAAGACCCAGAGGTTCTTTTGTGGCAGTTGCCACATGAATGTTTTGTCTATATTTAACCTTTCTTAACTGATTTATCACCACTTATTGTAATATAATTCTCTTCAGTTTGAGTTTTTTCAGTGTAAATCATGTATTTTCCTGTATTTATTTCACTCATGTAGATGCTCATAAAAGCTCAGAGTAAATTCAAAGGTTATTATATCAGAAACAGACAAAACTGAAGAAAAAGTGACATTTTAGTAAAATATACCATTAACTGAACAGAATCCAAGTGTCTCCATCAACTGTCATTGATCAAACTCCATATATTGTAGAAGATGATGGTGTTTCCATGGTAATGACAGAGCCTCTGAACATCCAAATGGGTCATATCTGATGACCATGAAAAGATGACAGCCTGTATTTTACACCAGTTATTTACTCATGTGTACAGGTATTAAACATTTTCCATCAGTAGCTGGTTTTGTTTGACGGTGGCTGTGTCTTTATGGGTTAAAGATACCTCTATTTCTACCATGAGTCATTATTTTGGTATTAAAATAATTCATACATTGTAAACTAACGTATGAATTATTTTCATATTGATATTTTCACATTGATAACTCAAATAAAACCCTCAGTTGTAGGTCTTTTTTCACAGCAGCAATTGTTGATGGTACCAATAACTATTGATTCCATTCCAGTGAACCAGCATACACAATTTTAAAGCCTGGCACTATTTACAACTGTATGTTCTATTGCAGTATCTGGCAGTGAACAAGAAATTAATAATAGAATAACATTTAAAATAACATGCATCATTCTGTTTAAAATAAAGCTTGAAAATGATTTTGGTTTTATAATCGGATCTGCATCTACCACGTTGCTGCTGCTGCTGCTGCTACAGTGTTTACATGTACAACATTTGAGGAACAAATAGGCGAAGCTATTTGATTCTGTACTTGTTTATGCCAAACAGGAGTAAACCAAAAATAAAATGATGCAATTCAGTTTTTTTCCAACATGAGACTAGACTTCTGTAAGATCAGTCATGATGTAAAATCATCACATTATGCACCAATATTCCAAACACTCCACAAGAAAATGGATGTTTATATCCATGTGAAAGTTTTATGACTCTGGCTTTGCTGACCATGTGCACAGCTGAATCAAATCCAGGTGTGGCATGGAGAGAATTTCAGAATTGCTCTGTCTCTCCAACAGAGACTGATCTCATGAGATTGTGTTCTATGTCACGCCAGTTCTTATGGCATTTGGCGTGCTATACATAAGCATTTTTGACCTTTCGTGTGTTATTCAATGCCATTTGATTGCGTGTCAGTTTACACCAAGATCTCCAGCTCATATAACCTTAACCCTCAGTGCGTGGTATCTGACGTAATGTGAACATACAGTTGTGGAAAATATTACAGAAAAGAAAACATGGAATGCCTAAAAGCACAGGTTTTGTCAGTAAAATGCCATAGCTATTGATGTAAGAACTGAAATGATTTTAGTTATTATCAAGAAAACATGGAAAATGGATAGAAATCAGCTCTGAAATTAAACTGAGCTAATTTTGTTGGTATCATTATATTTGTCCAAACAAATGTACCTTTAGTTGTACCAGGCATTAAAATGAACAAGAAATTGAAGAAAACAAGGATGGTCTAATAATTTTTTTCCGCGACTGTACACGTGGAAAGCTTATAATGGTACAGAAAACACTCGAATTACAAGTGGCGTGTATATTTTTATGCAAGTCATGATATCACATTGGTCCAACACAGCTGATGATGAGGATATACTCATTTATTTAACCAGGTAAGATAGTTGACAACTGATTCTCATTTCCAATAATGACCAGGCCAAGAGGCAGCACACGAACAGGGCGAACAACAGAACAGAGTACACGTACAACAAATCACACAATGTCAAATAAGAAATAGAAAGGAAAAACGGGTGCAGTGGTCCTGAAGTGTAACTCTCACTGACCTTTTAAACGATGAGTGGTTCGAATGAGGTGAGTTTTAAGAATTGTTGCTAAGAATCCTGGAATGGGGATCGACAGAGAATGGTACAGGCTTTGGGAATGTGGAGGTTAATGAAACTGCTGGAATGAAGAGTACGGGTGGAGTTATGAATGGAGAGTACTGAACGCAGATGTGGTGGTGTTTAAGCAACAAGGGTTTTGTAGATAAATTACTTTATTTGAACCGTGTTAGTGAGCGACCTCATGTTGGGTAGCCTTCCTCCTGATTTCAATGTTCAGTGGCCGTCGGTCTCTTCCTTCTCCCCATCTCACCTTCTCACTGTCACTGTCTCACACACCCTCTGGGTTGCAGAAGACACCATCTTCACTCCTTTGTTGCCCTGTCGGCTAGAGTGAGCCCTGATAACGGGAGGGGATGTCTGTGGAGGAGGAGGTGGGACGGAAGGGGGACGGGTGTCACGGAGGTGATGGTGTGATGGGAGATGTCAAGTGAGAGATGAGCTGCACAAATAGAGACATTTTTGCATCTAAATAAGTGCTTTCTCCTTTTGCAGCCCATCATGTCAGTTTTCGTGCATACTCGTGAGATCCAGGCCTAAAATTAGACATCTGCGCTTTTAATTAAATTTCTTCTGCCTCCAGCAAATGAATTTCTCATAGTCAAAGTCAACAAACTATCCCTTAAGTGTGATTAAATGACTCCATCCTGCTTTACTGTTTCACTGTGGCAATTTTACGTGGTAAGGTTATGTTTGGGGACACAAGTTAATGACTAAAGCTTTGTCTTTTCTTTGTTGCAAATGCGCAGGGTGTCAAACTGTGTTTCACCCTGTAGTCCATGGGTGTCAAACATACAGCCCATGGGCCAAAACCGGCCCACCAAAGGTTCCAATCTGGCCCATGGAATGAATCTGTGCAAAAAATGACACTGAAGTTATTAACAGTCAAGTGTGTCAGACACATTTTAGTTCCAAATTCCAACGATATTAGAAGTATGTATTGGAAATAAATGTTTTGTTCCTCTGTAGATAATGCACATGTATAAATGATAAGCTGAGGCATATACTATTAAAATGGCACTCACTTTTCTTAAGAAATTTTAGGTTTTTCAGGTAATTTACATTTTTGTGAAAGGATAGGAATGTTCAGAATTTAATGTTTGCCGTTCTCATAATTTTTAGGTTATTATGCTATTATTTTACTGGTCCGGCCCACTTGAGATCCTATTGGCTGAATGTGGCTCCTGACCTAAAATGAGTTTGACACCCCTGCTGTAGTTTTAATCTGTGTAAAGGTTTGCTCTTCCATAGGGTTTCATTATTTGTAGGAAAACGAATGGAAAAATTGAACTGCAGTTAGTTTTAATGATGCCTTCATTCTCTTACATTGTGAGGCGGATATAACAGTTGGTCAGCTGACCAAACCCTAACTTAGACTCAAACAGATGGAAAATAGTTTGGAAAAAACCTTTTTTTGGTAGAGGAAACGCTTTAAAAGGCTGTGAGCCCTTAAAAAAAAGCAGATCCCTGTGGAGTTCTTTGCAGAGACAGATGGCATTGGTGTCCAAAAAGTAAGGACTTTGTTTTTTTTTTGTTTTTTTTTTGTCTGGTTGTCAGACAGAACTCTTTGTATCAGAACCAAACTGTTACTGACAGGTTAAAAGGTGACGGTTTTTCAGGGGCTGTCAGTTAAAGTTTCTGGCAGTTTGTCTTCCCAATTTAGGCCATGGTTTTCTCTGATTCAGACTTCACTCCGACCATTTTTTTAGAAGTCTCATTCCAAGTGCAGTGACCCACATGGAGGCGTTTAAAAAGATGCACCGTGACAAAATATCTTGTGGCATTTTGAGTCAGCATCAGCAGACGTGCTCGTGTTGCATCAGACTCACCTCAACAGAAGTCATCGCATTATTTATGCACCATGGTGTCCTGTTACCAAATTGTTTTTGAATTTGACCACTTGGGGTGAAGCTTGGCATGTATTTCATGTTTTGCATCTCAGGAGCTGAGGTATCAAATGAATTGTTGTTTCTTATTCTGTCATTTAATCCAAAATGATACCCCTCCTCAGTCTGTGTAATTTAGTAAGTAATTTCGTCCATTTAAGGAGGCATCAGGCATGGTTTTTGGATTAAACTCGGCTAATTTTTCAATTATATTACCCATTAAAACTGCCATCACATCCCACAAGTGTTGTGCATCTGCTTCACATAATGGATAATAAAAGTATTTTTTCTAAAAACCACATTATTTTGTCATTAGTGATGCTACAGGATTGCAGAGAGCTGAGGACTGTGGCAACAGGGTTTCATGATTGACTTCTTGAAAAATGCACACCAAATCTGCAAAAGCCCTATCAGTCAGAAAAATGTGGCAAAATGAGAATCACTGGCAACCAGCTCAATGCTTTGAACAGCGCTGGCATAACAACAAATAAACCATTTCTGACCCTTGGGGGTTGCTCATTTGAAAGAACCTGCTGCAGTGGCTGCCTACATTGTGTCCCGGTTGATGGTCTCATCTCTTCTGAAGGCAGTGATTCACATATCATCCTCAAATTGAATGCAAGGTAATGGTAAGTTAGTTTGAGCTGCAAAAGTCTGAGTGTACATTTAATTTTCATCCTTTTTGTCTTTTTTCAGGAAGGACGTGAGCAGTATGAATTGGCTGCGACCTCGGAGCAGGGGGGCAAGAAGAAGGGGAAGGGGAAGAAGAAAGAAAAGGATATGGATGAACTGAAGAAGGAAGTGGATATGGTGAGTGTCTGGGCCTCAGTTTGGTTTGCACTATCTTCAGAAGCTTCTGGATCTTTGTCATTCTTTACCCTTTACCTTCCCATCTTCCTTCTCCCCACCTCCCCTCCTTCCTTTAATCCCGCCTCTCTCCTCACTGTCTACTGAAACTCAAACTGTAAATGTTCCTCAGCCATTGTTACAGCTTGTGAGAGTTCGTCATTCTAAAATGAAAGGTCAACACTCAGTGCAGTCTAAATGTCACTGATGCCACCTTATTTTTCTCCATCTGTTTTTTTTTCCCTTGTAGGATGATCACAAGCTGACCCTGGATGAGCTCAACAGGAAGTATGGAACAGACCTCAGCAATGTGAGTTGAGTGAAATATTGTGTGCAGATCCTGCAGTCTAATAGAAATGACTTCGAAATGAGACCTCCAAACTCCAGAATAACAATATAATTTTAAAAGTGTCCCATATTTATCATCGATGGCACATAAACATCAAATATCATTAGATTAGCATGTGTTGTGTGATAATAACTTCCATTTGTCTCTTTAGCCTGACAGCTAATATTCAGCTCAAGCCAAATTCAGGATGGCAGTTTTGAGCTGAAGCAGGATAAATGAGGTTTAGATTACTTTTAGAATGACTGTGCAGCTTTTGTGTTTTTTAAAAAGGAAAAAGAAGAAAGTGTGTGATGAGCTACTACAGCCTCAGCTCTCAGGGATTTCCTCTAAGAGCAGAGAGGGATATGATGAGGTGGGGGAAGGTTGTAGGAGAAAAAGGAGGATGGTACAAGACGAGGGAGGAGGGACGGAGATGGATTTTTTTTTTTTCCCATCTCACCATTTGATTTTTGCTAAGGGTGTCCACTCTGACAGAAGTGGAGCATTGAATAGAATCCAGAATGTTCTTTTTAGAGATCATTTTGCATTTCTTCATTTATTTTTATAAAGAACAAAATACACCAACACATGCATAAAAATATTTATGGTTTCAAGAGCTGTTGTTAGTCAGCTACATTCAGTGTCAGTCATTTATTATGTCTAAATTTTTCCCCCACTCATTCAGTCACGCTTACACTTTAACTAGCCTCCTTCCTCATGTAAATTCTGCTCCTGGTCATGCTGTAAAGATGAAGGAGAATAGTTAATCAGTGCCGCTGAACTAGGGGCTTCAAGCTCTGCGTGTGCGTGCATGCATGTGCAGCGCTTGTGAATAATTTATTAGCAGCAGAACCCCCTCTGCCCCGATTTCATATTATCCTATGTGTCTTATCTTCTCTCTCCCCTTTACCTTCACTTGTCCCATTTTCTCCCTCTTCCTTCTGTTCCTTCTGCTTTCCTTCTACCTGCTGATGAAGGAAATGGACCTGTTTTTGTGCTGATGCTTTGTTGCCAGGCAACTATTAGCATCAGCAGTCCCCCCTGGATTTTAATGTCAGTGAGGTTTTGCGCACATGATGTGTTAGACAGGCAAACAAAGATGAGTAAAAAACAAATAAAAAAAAAAGTTAATTATCCTGCTTTCAATATGTCAGCTGGAGTCAAAGCATAAGCTCTTTATCATTTAGTATGACTTTATCTCTCTATTCTCAATGTTTTAGGGTTTGACTAGTGCAAAGGCGGCTGAGATTCTGGCCCGTGATGGGCCCAATGCCCTCACTCCTCCTCCCACCACCCCAGAATGGGTCAAGTTCTGCAAACAGGTAAAACCAGCTTTGTTTTCTGATCCACAATATTTCTGCGCCATCTTATTAATTAGCCGTAACGATGGCAATCTGTGCAAATATCACCACTAAAACAAACTCATTAGGTACTTAGTCAAATTTCAGGCCCAAAAGGTCACACCCTTGATTTTTTTTGCGCAGATGTTTGGTGGTTTCTCCATGCTTCTGTGGACCGGTGCCATCCTCTGTTTCTTGGCCTATGGCATCCAAGCTGCAATGGAGGATGAGCCTGCAAATGATAATGTAAGAAAAGGACTAAATGGTTGTGTAGCATCTTGTGTCAGGGTAATGCATGTTAATTAATTTGACATCTAAGTTTGCAAATGACAGTCTATGAAAGATGCAGTTTGTTTTGTTATTCATTTTGTTCTTGCTGTTACTGTCACAACTTATGGGAGAGGCTTTATGGTTTTCAGTGGCTATGTGAATATGTACATTCTATGTTAATTAATACTAATAATTAGTGTGTTAATTACTTGTTAGTTTGACAGTATGAGTTGGCGGATGCTTCCTAAAACTACAAGTTGCTTTTGAACTCAGTGATGAACTCAGAACACATGACTGAGAGGTTTCATCCGTACCGTTCTCCAAATATTGCCTGAAATTACAAATGTCATGTTTCATCTCCAACAGTTGTACCTGGGTGTTGTACTTTCCGCTGTCGTCATCATCACTGGTTGCTTCTCCTATTACCAAGAGGCCAAGAGCTCCAAGATCATGGACTCCTTCAAAAACCTGGTGCCACAGGTGAGAGTGTCTTGCATTTAATTTGAACATCAGATATCCCACCTCCTGGAAAATGATGAACTCTTCTTTACATCTGAATCTCACTAGCCTTGTTACACAAGCTAGTAAAAAAAACTGCTTAAGTGACAAAAAGAAGTGGAGAGCAAAACAGCCCAGAAAACAAGCCATCGGTCTGATTTTATCCTTTGTCTTATAAGTGTCTCTGTCACGTCTGTCTCACAGCAAGCCCTGGTTGTCCGTGACGGCGAGAAGAAGAGTATCAATGCTGAGGAGGTGGTTGTTGGAGATTTAGTGGAGGTGAAAGGTGGTGACAGGATCCCTGCTGATCTGCGAATCATCTCTGCCCACGGCTGCAAGGTGGATGCTCTCAACTCCTGCTATTTTTCTCTTGGAGCAATAGATTTAGACTCCTTGATTTAAGGGATGCCTTGGCTTTCCATATCCCTGTATCTTACTGCACTTCAGTTGACACTTACAGCTGCCGTGAACCTCTTAAGGACTCTGCTCAGCCAGGAAGTTATACTTTGGTTGAAGAAAATACCTGGAAAATATGAAGAATTAATAACACACTAGGAAACCTTTTAGACTAGTTTCAATCCCTTTGTAATGAATGTCACCAATGTGAACAAAACTTGTCTCAAGTAGACAGTGCAGGGCCAAATTACCCTCTTAGACTTTTTTTTATTTTTGAAGTCATTATGGACTTGCCTTGTTATGAGTGGCCTCATTTTGAGGATAAAAACAAGTGTGTGACCCATTTGAGCTCCTATTTGAGGTTATTTCACCTGCCTCTGTAAAATGTAGCTTTTGCTCCATTATGGACCCAAAACAGCCACTTGACCTGGATCTGCCATAGACCTCATGAGCAACTAGTGAAAGGAGTAACAAGTGAGAAGGAGGTTAGATATTCCCACTTCAGAAAGAAACTTCATGACCGCTTTCTTCCTTAGAAGTGATAAATGGCCAGTGTTTCGTTTTCTTTCATGGTACTCAAAGCCCATGTCTTTTCTCAGGTGGACAACTCCTCTCTGACTGGTGAATCTGAGCCTCAGACTCGTACTCCTGACTTCTCGAACGAGAACCCACTGGAGACCAGGAACATTGCTTTCTTCTCCACCAACTGTGTTGAAGGTATGAAGACAGGATCCATCAGTTACTTTCAAGACATTTCATCTGTTCTTCAAATTTTGCTTTCAACACAATAATCACTAACCAGACAAAGCTTTGTTTTCACTGGAAAATTGTCTGCTCTCCTCCCATTTGAATATATATATTCACTTGGACATGATGAGTCTGGGCTAATCATAACCATTTATCTGATACTGGGTTGGTATGATATGATTAATGGACACTGAGATATATTCTTTAAAAGAAGCATAAACTATAACTGTATATAAAATAAACTGAAACCTTTGATTGACAAGAGCTTTTTTCTTTGCGTGATTGTGGGTCTATCCAAATGTATCTAAATATTTTCATATTTTAGTCTGTGCATGGGATAGACCAATATCCACAAAAAATTGTACGTCTATGTCATCTGTGTTGTGCCATCAGCTAATTGGCAAATAAAGACGGGAAGTGGCCATTGTTCATCTGTTGTTTTTAGACTGAATTTATACTTCAAACTTAGTGTTTTGTTTAAGTGGTGGGTCAATGTTGACTGATAGTAAAATGCTTTTGTCATCACAGGAACTGCCCGTGGTATTGTGATCAGCACCGGAGACCGCACTGTCATGGGTCGCATCGCCACACTAGCCTCTGGACTTGAAGTCGGACGCACACCCATCTCCATTGAGATTGAGCACTTCATCCACATCATCACCGGTGTGGCCGTCTTTCTTGGTGTTTCCTTTTTTGTTCTGTCTCTCATCCTTGGGTACACCTGGCTGGAGGCCGTCATCTTCCTTATTGGTATCATTGTTGCTAACGTGCCAGAAGGACTTCTAGCTACTGTCACTGTGAGTCCTGGTGTTAATCATATTGTAAAATAGTGATCACATGACCTAATATTGAAGACTAGTTTCCTCAGTCCCTATCTGAGCAAAGTGCTCCCATCTCCAGGTATGTCTGACTCTGACTGCGAAGCGTATGGCCAAGAAGAACTGCCTGGTGAAGAACTTGGAAGCTGTAGAGACTCTTGGCTCCACCTCCACAATCTGCTCAGACAAGACTGGCACCCTGACCCAGAACAGGATGACTGTAGCCCACATGTGGTTCGACAACCAGATCCACGAGGCCGACACTACTGAGAACCAGAGCGGGACCTCCTTTGACAGGAGCTCCGCCACCTGGGCTTCTCTGTCCAGAGTCGCCGGCCTCTGCAACCGTGCTGTCTTCCTGGCAGAGCAGAGCAACATTCCCATCCTGAAGGTGAGAAGGTTTTTAACTTTCTCCAAAAAAAATCTCATTGTCACACTGGAAAAAATCTAAATCTTACCAAGTGTATTCTTCTCATTTCTCATCAAAATATCTCATCACACTTAAAATAAGACATAATCACCTAAAGAGTAACTTTTCAGTGAGATATAAGAACTTATTTTTAGACAACAGATCTTGAAAATCTTATTTCAAGAAGTCTTACCAAGATTGCTTGAATTAATCAAAAAAAAATCTGCCAATGGAACAAGTGACAATTATCTTGGTAAGATTTCTTTAAACAAGATTTTCAAGATCTGTTGTCTAAAAATAAGTTCTAATATCTCACTGAAAAGTTACTTTTTAGGTGATTATATCTTATTTTAAATGTGATGAGCTATTTTGACTAGAAATGAGAAAAATACACTTGGTAAGATTTAGATTTTTTCCAGTGCACCAAAAAGATTTGCCCCAGTTCCCCCTTTCACATCACCACAAAAGAGTAAATAATTCATCAAGATATCAATAACACCAGATCTTGTGTAACCGCATCTCTCAGAGGTAAAGACCAGGGTTCATTAACACATTGGATATTTTTCATCCTTAAAGACTTTTGTTGAATTGGATACTGTATTGACTCAATTTGTAATTCAGCTGAATGACTCAAAGCAATGTGGGTGCTGTCTTGGCTTTACAACTTGGTAATTTCAAGCTGCACAACCCAGCCAACTGCACTACAAATCTTTATAAAAAGCACTAAACATAATTAAGGCCTTTTCAGGAATATATTATTGTGCCTCTAGAAAGAAGTGGCCAGATAGGTTCATTGATTTATCTCATAATGTGTACTGGTGGGTGTATTTTTTTCTAGAACGTCAGAGTAGAAGCTACGAGAAATCTTCATTTATGAAAAGTTTATTGCAACGTGATATCTAATTGTTCTCCTTTTCTTTAAATCCACAGAGAGATGTAGCTGGTGATGCCTCAGAAGCTGCCCTGCTGAAATGTATTGAGCTGTGTTGTGGCTCCGTTGGTGGAATGAGAGACAAATACCCCAAAATTGCCGAGATCCCCTTCAACTCCACCAACAAATACCAGGTGACATATTCAGATTATTTTCAGTATAGTTACACGATGCACCGATGCAGATTTACCATAATATTTTTCTAATCTCAAAAAAGAGAAAATGATTTTGCACCCTCTAGTGGTCAGGTAAATCATTAAGCAGTTTCTTTTGTATTGTTGAACTGAGAGCCTCTTTGTTTAATGAGATGTTTATCCGAAATCCTGATATGTTCTGTAGCACTGATGATGACAAGATGAAATGGTTGTGCAGTTCAAAATGTATATAAATCAGCCTTATTTGTTTTTAAAGCCTGGAAAAAGTGACAGATGTGTTTGTTTAAATAGGTTAGTACATTCTCTTGTTTATGTCTGTTGTGCATATTGTCTGGTATTTGGTTTGTATTTTTGGTGTCTTATAAGCCCATGTAAGTGCTGGGCATATTCTTATGCAGGACATAACAAAAAAAATAATTAATTAATTTATTCATTTATGTGAACACTGTGGTCGCAACAACAAAACATGCACTGAAACTCAGGTCTTTGCTTTGTCCTGCAGCTCTCCATCCATAAGAATGTAACACCTGGAGAAACCAAACACCTGCTGGTGATGAAAGGTGCTCCAGAAAGAATTCTGGACCGCTGCGCCACCATCATGATCCAAGGCAAAGAGCAGCCTCTGGATGATGAGATGAAAGACGCTTTCCAGAACGCCTACGTTGAACTGGGAGGACTGGGAGAGAGAGTATTGGGTATGGGTTTGATCTGTTTGATGGTTAAATCCTTATATCTTCTGCTGATGATAACTCTGAAAATCCCCCATTCTAGGTAATTTCATCCAACTTCCTGTCTTATTCAGGTTTCTGTCATTACAACCTCCCCGACGACCAGTTCCCAGATGGCTTTGCTTTTGATACTGAAGAGGTTAACTTCCCCACTGAGAACCTATGCTTCATCGGCTTAATGTCCATGATTGACCCTCCTCGTGCTGCTGTGCCTGATGCTGTGGGCAAATGTAGGAGCGCTGGAATCAAGGTACATACAAAATATTTTCAGGGACCGAGAGAAGTTTGTATGCACATGGAAAGACTCTAAAACATTAAAAGTTAGATTGTTTTGACTTTTTATAGATTTATTGTGGGCATCTATCGCTAGCCTGTACTTGTTAAATGTTGGTTAACTGGTTAGTGTATAATGCACAGACTGATTGTAAATAGGTTCTGTGTTGTCAGATGAATGTTCAGAATGTGCTGTATACATGTCCACATAATGTTCCTGAAACCTACTATCAGCAAATCACATATCCCTACTTGCTGTTTAACAACATCAGATTCAAAATATTAAGTGTTTTTAAACATAGTCTTTAAATCAGGTTGTCATTTTGTTTATTTCTGGAAACTTTTAAGTCAAAGAAGCATTTTTGATTTTATGTTGTAAAACATTTTTTTGTTAAATGTCTTTTTCTCCTTAGGTTATCATGGTAACAGGTGACCATCCTATCACAGCCAAGGCCATTGCTAAGGGTGTGGGTATCATCTCTGAGGGTAACGAGACCGTTGAAGACATCGCTGCACGCCTGAATGTTCCAGTTTCAGAAGTCAACCCCAGGTTAGCATATTTAAGCCTCAACTGTCCAACTCTGAGCATGTTTTTACCACAAGGAGGATGACATCTTCTTCTAACTTTGGCCTGCTGTTCTGCAAATACAAGATGTACATGCTGAGTTCTTTTTCCTTAACACCAGTTCTGATTGTGCAAAATTAAATGAAACTGTCACTAACAAGGTTTGCGATCTACTCAGCCAAAAGGGCTTTTACCATTAGTTTTCTGCAGACAAATAAATCTAAATGAAATTGTTCCTTTATCAGCAAGTTTAGTCTGAGAATTCAGATCACAGTCTCAGCGTGAAATAACTGTCCCCCTGCAGAAAAGTCATCCTAAAAATAATGTGAAATAGTTGGACACCCCCCCACCCCCCAATCAGTTTAATGAAAAGGAGCATCTGATTTGAGCTGTTTTTGTAATGCTGCTGTGATTTCCTCTCCAGGGATGCCAAGGCCTGCGTTGTTCATGGTGGGGAGCTCAAAGACATGACCTCAGAACTGCTTGACGAAGTGCTGAAACATCACACTGAAATCGTGTTTGCCAGAACTTCCCCTCAGCAGAAACTTATCATTGTGGAGGGCTGCCAGAGACAGGTCAGTGTTTTGGAAGAGCAGAGATATTTTACCACATTAATTAAGATTCAATCCTCTTAGTGATTTCTAGTTTTGACTCAGATCTTTCTGGTTTGAAAGTCAGTTATGTGATAGGGATGCACTTGTAGACTAAATGGACAACTTTAAGAAACTCTGCAATGGAAAAAAAAACCAAAAGCAGAATGAAAGGCAGTCAGTGCACAAGATATGCCAGTTGTATCTATGCAAGTTCGCATTAGCCTCGTCAGGCTCAGAAGTTAGATTCTTTACCACTGCTTTGGTGATACCGGTGGTGTCTCTCTCTCTCAAGTACTCATGTAATTATTCTGAATTTCCCTTGTAAATACCCAACAGGTTTGAGAATTATTGGGGGCAGCCTTGATGAGTCTGAACAGTTTGGGAGGGTTACAGTTAAATCTATTCATTCACATTTCCAGATCTCCTGTTTATTTAATTAAATATTATTTAACCAGGAAAGACTGACCAAAGTTAAACATGTCTTTTACAAGAGCATCCTGGCCAGCACAGTTTACCAGGTTGCTGACAGGGTGATAATTAAACATACATATACACAAACGTTTTCTGAAATATAATGTAAGTATAAAATGATATGTGCAAAGAGAGTAGTGTAAGTATTAAATTAATTAGGCTAAACATCTACAAACACATGTTTCTACCTTCATAGAAGCCAAACATCTGGGTTTACTCAGGTCAGAAACATGAATTCACCTCCAGTTGTCAACAGTGCTTAACCTGGTGTAATTCACTCCAAAAACCCTGTGGTCAGAGCCTAGCATTATCATGTTATTTTCCGAAAGAAACTCAGTGTGAGTGTGGGTTGAAGGTAATGCCCATCAGTCACCTGGGTCTAAATACCTTTTCCTTCTCTTTGCAGGGAGCCATTGTGGCTGTGACAGGTGACGGTGTGAACGACTCTCCGGCTCTGAAGAAGGCTGACATCGGTGTTGCCATGGGGATCGCTGGGTCTGACGTCTCCAAACAGGCCGCAGACATGATCCTGCTGGACGATAACTTTGCCTCAATTGTGACCGGTGTAGAAGAAGGTAAAGGCCTGCGCTTGCCTCATCACTGCCTGATTTCATGACCAGTCAGTGTATTCTCTATATTCACTTCCTTTTCTCCTCAGGCCGTCTGATCTTTGATAACTTGAAGAAGTCCATCGCCTACACTCTGACCAGCAACATCCCTGAGATCTCCCCCTTCCTCCTTTTCATCATCGCCAACATCCCTCTGCCCCTCGGAACCGTCACCATCCTCTGTATCGACCTGGGAACTGACATGGTGAGTTCTTTGGCATAATGCTGCAGACCAAATTTACCTTCACTTTATCTGAATTTTTCATAGTATTAACACCAAATATGTGCTACAAAGAGATAAATGTCTAATAGTCTTCATTTATTTCCAGGTCCCTGCCATCTCTCTGGCCTACGAAGCAGCTGAAAGTGACATCATGAAGAGGCAGCCCAGAAACCCCAAAACAGACAAACTAGTGAATGAAAGGCTTATCAGTATAGCCTATGGACAGATTGGTGAGTAGAATAGTCTCATAGGGGTCTCAGAAAATATTTATACACGTGAATGTCAGGACATTGCAATATGTTGGAAAACACTGTGTTATATGCAAAGATTTATGGCAGATACATGTGCTGTGGACCCTAAACAGTGGTTATCAGTGAGTCAGTGTGTCTTAACCCTGTGGCTGCCCCATTTTTTTTTTTTCTGATCATCCTTCATTTTTGGCTTCCTTAATTCAAATAGTTATTGTATAAAACTGTTAGGAGATAGAGGTATACTGTGAATTAGAATGTATAGTATAT
>JAPQRP010000014.1:4038762-4051515 GCA_037367295.1 Apogon hyalosoma
TAATGCAGCTTTTTTTTTTTTTTTTTTTTTTTTTTAATAAGATGACAACCTACAGAACAAAGATTAGGATTATTAGAAAAAATAATGAACTGTGAAGACTAAACCCTATCTCTTGTCCTTTTCTGATGTTGTAAGCATTTATTTTGTGGGTGGGGCTTTAGACTGCTGGCTCACTTTTCCTTTTCACTGTGCCCTTGCTCAAATGGTAAAATTATTACAAAACCAAACATTTTTCTTTTCTTTTGTCATTTGGTTTTCCTGATATTGGCATCAGTTCATTAATTTACAATCACACCTTTTCAAGGCTACTCAGAATGCTTGTTCAGTTATCAGAAAGAATAACAGAAATGTTATGAATAAATTCTCCCCACTGTAATGAGCAAAAGGTGCCTACACCACTAATAACTCTGTTTCATGCTGCATAAGTTCTCACTGCATTTTTTAAAACCTTGTATTAAAAACTGATGAACAATCTTTATAATATACCAGTCTTTAGTATCATCACACATTGAACTCACCCTTAAAACAAATCTCTTATGTTTTTCTACTTCTCCTGAGTTGTTTTTTACTCAAGCAATCAGACTTGTTTTCCAGCTCTCCCTTGAGTAAATGCACACATTTTGTAACCACATAATTATCCTTAACCCCACCCACCCAAAACACACACCAACAAAAACACCTACGTAAAAGGACGCGTGTCCCCAGGCTCACTCTCTGTTCTTGGAGCTCAGTCTCTGGTTTTCACCCTGTGTTAATAACCTGTAAAGGTGTGTGTGTGCCCATGTATCTGTGTGTGTTCAGCACCTGTAAATGTCTGGCTGGCATCATGACTCTAATTACCAGTCATTGTCTCTACCAGTCATTTTTTCCTCTGTGACTGTTACAAGAGTGAGAGGAGGGTAAACATGGGCTTTGGTTTTTTTCGAGGCTAGTAATTACGATGAAAAAAAATCTTTGAATTAGCATTTTTCTTTCATTACGGTCTACCAAAACAGATCTGTCTTGCTTCCTATCAAGTTCTATTGTAGAACATGGATGCACTGATCATGTAATTTCAGATGTGCCTCACAATTTTACTGTCCATTCTGTTCAGTTTTTGTCACTATTTGTTTAGGCCTGATGATAGTTAAATTTTTCCACAGACTCCTTATGAAGTAGAGCAAGTTATTGGCCTTGAACACTGGATGCTAATGCCATGATATGACCTCCATCATAGATGCATATCAGAATCCGCTTTATTGGCCAAGTATGTGAACACATACAAGGAATTTGGCTTCAGTTTTTCTTTGCTCACGTCATATAATTTCAACATGAACCCAATCACACTTGAACATAGACCTAATATAGACAAACATTTGACTAGAGACAAGTTTTTTTTTTTGGTTTTTTTTTCAGAATTGACAACAATGGATTGAGATTTACAGTGGATTTATATTGTAATATGTACACAGTGCAAATTAGAGTTTTTATACAGTGAGTGGATGTGTACAGGGATCTGGTCTCCTAAAAATGTTTATTTATATGTTATTTACATTGGGTTTGATATTGTAATATGTACAGTAGATAGACTGAAATAGTTAAACATTAGAAGTGAAGCACTGTGAGACAACCGATGGTGCCAAATCTCCACTCAGTCATCCAACCAAATGGCAAAAGATGACTTTATTATGTAATACAATGTGGAAATAGTGAGGGAAATATGGTATTTCTGTCAGTTTCCTTCAAGTCATTTAATCTAAGTGGGTGTTTACGGAAGAATGGTCTCTGGTGGAAAATGTCAAAAGTGCAGTGTTGCAGTGCATTGAAGATCACAAATCACTATAAAGCTAGGTATAATTTAAAGATGTATTTTTTTATTTATTTTTTTTTCCCTTTTACCCATTTTTGTCCTTCAGAGAGATGTAGCTGGTGATGCCTCTGAGTCGGCTCTGTTGAAATGTATCGAACTGTGTTGCGGATCAGTTCAGGAAATGAGAGAGAAGAGCCCCAAGATTGCTGAAATCCCATTTAACTCCACCAACAAATACCAGGTATTAAGTTACTGTTTGTTTATGTTTGTAGTGATAGAAAATATAAATCTGACGTAATTTCCCTTTACAGTATCATACTTCAGAAATGTCAGGATTTTACTAAAAAGGGAAATCTCATCTTCTCATGTTCATTGTAAATTAAGTCTAAGGTCCTAACAGGCTCTTTTTGTATGACATTTAGTGTAATTTCTGTTTGTTCCTAATTTTTAAATAGATCTGTCTTATGCAATTTGTTGTTTTTCCCGATGATAGAGATTTTAAGGGAAGCTTAAAGGTCAACAAAGCTAAACACATTATGTTTGTCATTTCTTTCATTCTTGCATCTTGAATTTGTACTTCTTCTTCTCTCTCATCTGCCATCTGGAATTTTAGACCTAAAAAGTCCAACCTGTTTTTCTTTTTTTTTTAGCTTTCCATTCATAAGAACTCCTCAACTGAAGGAGAGTCCAAACACCTGCTGGTGATGAAAGGGGCTCCAGAGAGAATTCTGGACCGCTGCTCCACTATCATGATGCAAGGCAAAGAGCAGCCTCTGGATGATGAGATGAAAGATGCTTTCCAGAACGCATACCTGGAACTAGGAGGACTAGGAGAGAGAGTGTTGGGTAAGGACAAACTAACGATGGGCCTTCTTTTCAGACCTTTGAAGTTTCAATAATATTTCACATCATTGTTCCAATCCCCCTAAAGAAGTGAAGCCATAATTGTCTTGGTTTGTGTCCCATTCAGGTTTCTGTCATTACAATCTGCCTGACGACCAGTTCCCAGATGGCTTTGCTTTTGATACTGATGAGGTTAACTTCCCCACTGAGAACCTATGCTTTATTGGCTTAATGTCCATGATTGACCCTCCTCGTGCTGCTGTGCCTGATGCTGTGGGTAAATGTAGGAGCGCTGGAATCAAGGTATGAGCATGTCGGTTATTTCTCCAATTTCTACAAATCAAAGTTTTCCTCTTTGCTTCTTAAATGTTATAAATGCAACTGTTTCTTCTCTTAGGTCATCATGGTAACAGGTGATCATCCAATCACAGCTAAGGCCATTGCTAAAGGTGTGGGCATCATCTCTGAAGGCAATGAGACTGTTGAAGACATCGCTGCTCGTCTGAACATCCCGATCAATGAAGTCAATCCAAGGTACTGATTGTTTTGAGAAGATCCACATGCATAGAAAGGCAAATATTTCCTTGTTTTAATAAGCATAGAATAAGTACTGCATCTGGGGTACCCCAAAGCCCCCTCCTGGGTCCTACTTTGAGCAATTTCATTCAAATGAAAATACAGCCCAAAGTTGAGTGTAATGTGTTTTTAATCTTTCCAGAGATGCCAAAGCTTGTGTTGTTCACGGTGGCGACCTGAAGGACCTGACCGCTGAGCAGCTCGATGATATCCTCAAGCACCACACTGAGATTGTTTTTGCCAGGACTTCCCCACAGCAGAAGCTGATCATTGTGGAGGGCTGCCAAAGACAGGTAGAAATGCACTGAGTGTGATTCATTCTCTTATGAGCTCAGTGGTGTTTGTACTCCAGTGTTACAGTTTGGCAAACACAGCATATGTTAAGGCCTTATTATGTAAATGCACAAGTGACTATTTGGTATTCTTGTCCCCTAATGCTTATTTATGATTATTGCTTTGGTCTGATCACTAAGTTGGCAGAATAATCAAGCAGAGCAGCTGTCAAGCTGTGAGCTCACACATACACATGAATAATCATGAGTGCATCAGCAGGCAGAGCAAACTCTTTATTGATATTGTGTGGACCAAGCATTGGTTTGTTTGCTGTCTTTGTGGATTAACAGCTATCAAAGGCTACAGCAAACATTGGAAAAACTGGTAGTTATTGCCCTGTTTTCCTTAGGATTCCGATTTTTAAGAAGGGGACTGGAAGTGTGAAATATTAATGCATTTCTGAATTTCAAGATTCATTTTTGCAGGACTTTATTCATCTACAGTTTCATCTGTTGGCAATAAAATATTTTAATAGACATATTGGACCAATAGTGCATTTTAATTTAATGCAGTTCGGTTTCAAGAAGGCTGGCAAGTCATCGAAGATGTGCTGTCACGGTTGATCAAAGTATACAGTAACTGATGGCAAGTGGCACAGCTAACATAATGTATTCCAGTGTGTCCCACTTGCTTCCTGCAGGAGGAGAGGGAGACTTGTTATTGCAGTAACCTCTATATTAATTTCAATTTAGAATGATTTTCTATGAAGGCAATCTCTCAGGTCTAAAACCATAAACAGGTTGCAGCACATCTTCTGACTACCTTTAACTTCCAACATCAATTCAGATGTGAGTGGACCGCTGTCTCTTATTCACTTTAATCTGACAGACATGCTGTCTAAAACGAAACTCCCTGAAGCCTTCTTTGGAAGTTGAGATTTTTCCCCTTTCACACAAAAGCAAATTATTTTGCGAGTTAGGTGTAACTTAAGAAAATGGAAATGTCAGTCAGCAATAAGATTTGTGACTTTTTTTCTTTCAAATGGAAGTGACTCTTGTTACTGCTTCTAAATGCAGGGTAATACAGTTTGACTTTTCACAGCATGAAAAAGCGACATTCTTTGCTCAAGGATACGATTACTACTGAGAACAAAACCAATAAAATCCTGACTGAATGTGTTCAAAGACAAAAACAAGTGTAATTTTTCCTTTGGTGTCTATTCATTCTTTCCTATTTGACTGACTTTAATCTGTTCGGAAAACATTATTTCAAGCCTCAAACCTTTTCTGTTTCTCTCCACAGGGAGCCATTGTAGCTGTGACAGGTGACGGTGTGAACGACTCTCCGGCTCTGAAGAAGGCTGACATCGGTGTCGCCATGGGGATTGCTGGGTCTGACGTTTCCAAACAGGCCGCCGACATGATCCTGCTGGACGATAACTTTGCCTCAATTGTTACTGGCGTGGAGGAAGGTAACAGATCATACCAAACATGACGCATAGGACACTTGTTGAGCCGCAACGATGAATAAATCGTGAATTCCCTGTTTATGCGTCAGGTCGTCTGATCTTTGATAACTTGAAGAAGTCCATCGCCTACACTCTGACAAGTAACATCCCTGAGATCACCCCCTTCCTCCTCTTCATCATCGCCAGCATCCCTCTGCCCCTGGGAACCGTCACCATCCTCTGTATCGACTTGGGAACTGACATGGTGTGGAACGATGAAATAGAGCACACTTTGATTTCACATTTGTCAACCTGTTGACTGATTGTGTCCTGCCTCTAGGTCCCTGCCATCTCTCTGGCTTATGAAGCAGCTGAGAGTGACATCATGAAGAGGCAGCCCAGAAACCCTAAAACGGACAAACTGGTGAATGAAAGGCTTATTAGCATCGCCTACGGACAGATTGGTAAACAAAACCTTCGATCTTGATTTCCCATTTTAACCACTGAAGTCAAACCAGGAGTTGGGGGTGGTTCTCCCACCCTGTAGTTCTTGGTAGTAGTCAGTTCAGCATGTGGGAGGTCCAAGATAAGTCGAAGAATGGCATGCACCAGAAATAGGCTCTCACTGATAGAAAACTGGAGCACGTGTGTGGTTGTGTTTAGGTGACGACAGCGCCTCTGGCTTTGGATTATTCCCTCTTTGGTAATAAAGCCCAGAATAGGTTTGAGCCTCTGTAACTACCTTATAAGAGGAGAAGACTCTGGGAATGTTTTTTTTTTTTTTTTATCTTCAGTTTGCAATGAAAGCGCTTCTGTATTTCCATAGCGCAATGTTAAAAGACAAAGCTAGGTGATTATTTTAATATAATAACCTCTTGAGCTGTTGTTTTCTTTTCATTTTCCAGCTACGATAGCCATGACTGAGCTTATTGGCATTCACTCCTCACCTACAAAACTATCCAAATCCTCACAAATTGTCTGTACTTGTCCTCCCACTTTTCCCAGATGGAAAATTTCAACTCTTTCAGTTGCTCATTTGTCTTTTGGAAAATTAAATTGACTTAAGAAGTGATTCATTTTAATCAAGCCTTTAAAATCTTGAAATTAAATGATGTGACTGACTCATTCGCTTTCTCATTTATCATACGTTTCCCAAATGAACCACGAGCCCAAATGGGTTGCTTTGTCAATTATTGATCCTTGGTATAATTTTAAATCTTAAGTGAAATAATTGATGGCTGGTTTAAGCGATTAACTACAGCCATTCATCAAAAGCTTTGCTGTATTTATTTATTTATGTGACTTCTTCTCATTTAGAGTTGGGTCAGTCTTGTTTTTCTTCATGTCTGTTTCTCACATCTTCCCCTGCAGGTATGATCCAGGCTTTAGCAGGTTTCTTCACCTACTTTGTGATTCTGGCTGAAAACGGCTTCCTGCCTGCCACTCTGCTGGGCATCCGAGTGTCCTGGGATAACAAATACGTCAATGACCTGGAAGACAGCTACGGTCAGCAATGGGTCAGTAAACTTTACCGCATATCTTTTTCTTTTATTGCACAGCGCGAGGACACGACATGGTTCATATGTGACCGTCTGGTGTTAACCGTACTAATGCGCCTCTCATCTCAGACTTATGAGCAGAGGAAGATCGTAGAGTTCACCTGCCACACCGCCTTCTTTGTCAGCATTGTCATTGTCCAGTGGGCTGATCTGATCATCTGTAAGACCAGGAGGAACTCTGTTTTCCAGCAGGGCATGAAGTGAGTACAAAACACCCACAGATTTTTAACAACAAACTGTATCCTTCGAGAAGCCTCATGTGTAATATTTCCATACTTCTTACTTCAGGAACAAGATCCTGATCTTTGGGCTGTTTGAGGAGACCGCCCTGGCCGCCTTCCTCTCCTACTGCCCGGGTATGGACGTTGCCCTCAGAATGTACCCTCTCAAGTAAGTAAATCCCAGTTCACTGCCCACCACTAAGCCTCACTTGTATTATTTTTTTTACACTGTAATCGTGCTTACTTACTCCACCTACCACATGTTGATCCATCCAGGCCTAGGGGCACTGGATCCCTCCTCTACTAGGATTTCATCTCATTTTGTGTGTGTTTTCCAGGCCCAACTGGTGGTTCTGCGCTTTCCCTTACTCCCTGCTCATCTTTATCTATGATGAGATCCGTAAGCTGATCCTCAGACGCAGCCCAGGAGGTGAGCCCAGAATCCATGCTTTTATTGTCCTCTCTCTGTCCTTTTGGGTTTTTTTCTTCTGCACAGTTTTGCCTCTCTCTTCACCTCTTCTCCACCTCTGACTTGTAGTACTTGCCTTGAAATGAAGTATATAATGTGCTGCAGTGTATATCTCTGCTCAATCCCCTGTATGTTTTTGTTTTTTTTTCCTTGTGCGTGCAGGTTGGGTGGAACGGGAGACCTACTATTAAAGACCCGTCCGCCTGTCAGTCCAGTCAGCTCGCATCTTCTCCTCCACTCCCGTCTTTGCATGAATATTGTCTTGCTGCTCGGAATAAAATTTTAACCTCTGTGGAAAAAAAAAAATTGGAACGTGTTTTTATATTAGGGAATGCTTGATACTACTATTAGACAAATACTGAGATGGAACATGCTGATGATGCTGATGATGTTGATAAATGATAATGCTAATAATGATATGAACACTGAACATTGACATGACTATGCGTGCCTTGTTTATGAAACAGGACCAATTTTATACATGTTTTTAACAGTTATAAACGTTCAATAAAAATGCGCTCGAGTCAGGTCCCACAAATGTTCTCTGGCTTCATTCATGTGTTTGTGTGTTTGCACAGTTTGTGTCTTATGAGAAAATTTCCAAAGGAAAAGCACAAGATCCCCTGTTATATTTTTTCTCATCCCATTTTAATTTAATTCTAATGAATTGGCAATGAAATGGAGATGTTGGGCGTCTGATGATTCTAAAAGTTTGGCACCACTTTCTCTAAAATGGGGCGAACCTTTTTCAGTACACACCTGCTTCATTTTTCAGTTTTTCTCTGAAATAATTAAAATCCTTGTTCACTCTGTCCATAATCACTGTGTTGTAGCTGAGATGAATCTTTGAGGGGTTATGTCCTCTTTTTCTCAGACTGTGGGCTGACCCTAATTACAGTTTAAATAAGAAAATCCGAGCTTAAGTAGATTTAAACAATCCTACATATATTCAAAAGATTATGAACCCACATTTTTTTGTTTTAAAAAGAGCATTTCATTGGAAATGTACCAACAATAAAACATGGTTTGCTACTTTTAGCTCAGTATTTTAAGCTTTTAGAAGTTGTTCTCTTATACTTACACAATATGATAAACACAAGGTCACATTACTGAATCTCAAACTAATGAAAAAAATAAGCAATTTTCCTTGAGCCTCAAACCTTAATGGCTACTTCCTCAAAATGGCAAAGGCATACAATGATGCACATACATCTGAAAATAAATTATCTATCTCTAATCTGTTAATACATACATCAAAAAGACACCGCCGTTATGGCATTTTAGAGCCACAGGTCAAATTGCACAAGTGTTATCAGTAGAACAAGGGGAAGTCTTATCAGCCTGCTGTTTTCAGCTGAGTGCTGCTGCTGGTATCACTCCTGCTGTAGATACAGTATGAGCTGCAGCTGCTTTGTACAAACTGTGATACACTGAATGCACCTCCGTTTGTGTGGGTTGTAGGATTTTTATGAGATTTGTGACAACAGCTGTAACAATACTAGTGGGAGGAGACATGATATTTTGAGTACAAATCTCCTTGGTATGGTGTCCGTCGACAAAACTCCTGTTAACTGTTGTGTTTGGGCAGCAGTTTGAGCAAACACTGATGAACTTCACAGGAGTGGTATCGAAGCTGTTTGACCATAGTGGGTGTTTTACTTTTTTAAGAGGGCCTGGGATGTTTAATCCAATATCATTATACTTTGAGGTGAGTTTCAAGCAGCTCCTGTATGTGGTCTCTGTCCTCCCACATGAGTCTTGACACACACTGCAAAGAAGACTTGAGATGTTATGAAGAACAGCTCTGCACCCGCCTATATTTGAAGACACTGTTAAAACGGACAGATGGAGGTTTAACATCTAACATATTCACATTTAACATATTCAATCTTAACTGTAGAGAAATAATGAGAAAACATAAGTTCAAGAAAACAAAAACAATTAGCCTATAAAGACCCAAAAATCTACCATCTACTGATATAAACTGTTTAATCCTTGTTGATCCATGTAAATAATTGGTGTAAAATACAGTTGGTCATCAGATATGACCCATTTGGATGTTCAGAGGCTCTGTAGTGAACGTGGAAACACCGACACCTTCTACAACATTGATTCACCAGTAAAACCCACAGAGTTTGATACATGATAGTGGATAGAGACACTGGGTTTATGCTCAGTTAATGAGAGATTGGGCTGAAAAAGACACTTTTTCTCCAGTTTTCTCTCTTTTGTTATATAATAATCCTCAACTTTACTCTTTGCTTATGAACATGTATATCAGGGGTCGACAAGCTTTACAACCTAAAGAGCCTAATTTGTCACAAAAAAAGAAGAAAGAAATCTGATTGGAGTCATGACAAAAATATTTAAACCTATCTACATTTTACCATGAGGTGGCTGCTCTGCTGTAGCCTATTTGTGATCATTTTGCGATTTAATTTTGTATTTCCATTGCAATAATGCAATGTCTGGTGCCTGTATGAAATTAAATAAACACAATAAAAAAAAAAAAAAAAAAAGAAAAAAAATTCGAGTTTTGGATGATTTTTTAAAAAAAAATTATTTCAAAAACATAATTACATTGTGTAACGGAGAAAAAGAACAAACTTTCATGTTTCGAGGCTTTCTTTTAAACAGACAAACTACGAACAAATGCAGATTGAGCATCTTGTAATGAATTTGGCAAGAAAATAATACATTTTGGTTTATATGCTGTCAAAAAAAGAAAATATTCTGTGTATAGCCTGCACATTTTTGCAGATGGACAAAGTTAGAATAGATTTAGGCTCATAAAAATGTTAAAAGGTAATGACTCATGCAGTTCATTTCAAAATGCTCCTTATGCTCGTTGACCAGGGGAGCCACAGAGAGGCCAAAGAGCCACATTTGGCCCAGGAGCCATGGGTTACAGAGCCCTGATCTACATGATTAGTCAATTAAATGTAGGAAAATACCTGATTTTCACTTAAAAAAAAAAAAAAAAAACCCACAAAATACAGAATATTGCAATAAATCGCTTAAGGATGGTTAAATATAGAGAAAAAAAAATAATATAGGAACTGTCACAAATGTCACACAGGGTCCTTATGGGATTAAAAACTGATGAAATCAACATGTATAATCTACAATCAAACCGTTATTTATAGAGAAGGGACAAACTAAACCCCTATAGGTAAGCAGATAAAAGCAAGGACAGAAAAAAGGGGCTTATTACTTTTTCTCTCTCATCATTTAAAGGTTCCAACTAGTCTAAAAAGAGAAACTAGCCTTAAAACTATTATCAGTGTCCCCAGGTTAAAATGTCCAAACACTGGAGAGACCCTGTGTCTTGTGTCCACCCCCCTCTTTAATTCCCAAATGGTTTAGTCCGGTGCAGGTGTTTCGCATTGTTAGATAATTGCGTTTTAGTTAATTCAAATAATCTACATGGAAACTGGGAACGATGCAAGAGATCACACGAACGCTTCTCCTGACAAAGACTTGAGAAAAAAGGTGAATTTTTCCAATGTTTTATTATTAACAGCTTCAGGAAAACAAATAATTATTATGTAATTGTAGGAAGTTAGAGGTCTGGTAAACTATGGCTTTGTTTAGTGTGTTGGAAGTACACTTAAATAATTAAAATGCACACACTGAACTTAACCAAACCAAGTATTGTCCAAGTTACGTTTTTCGACTTAAATAAAATACACAGTGAATATGTAAAATTCCCTGAATGAGACTAATTGTTTGTCTTTAGCTAATGAAGACCAGCTCACAGTCCAGGGTGCAGGTGCCTGAGCTCCCAGGGATCCATGCTTCTTCACCCTATAGTAAGTGTCTTCTTATTTCATCCAAAGGAAAATACTCAGGTGTATAAACATACTACAGGTGTAGGGATGCATCTCTGACCTCTTTTATACCTTGCTGATCCAGTTTTTTTTTTTTTTTTTTTGGACAAGATAAAGGAGAGGTGGGAAAGGAGACTATACACAAACTAAGCCCTTTGCATTCTGACCATGTTGATGAATGCAGAATATAATCAGGAAAAAATGGGACAAAGGTTTGAACAGAAATGGGTCAAAATAAAGGTTATATTCGCACAACCAGTCAGTCACATCCTCCTGTTTACTCATGTTGCTCCAAATGAATGTATTGTATCAAAATGGTAAGATAAGATAGAAATAGCTGACAAACCTACTAGTCTACATGTGGTGATCCTTACATTTTCTTGCTCAGTTAAATCATGTTCTGCCTACATTTACAATATGACATATGCTTATCCAAGCCTGATTAAAGATAAAATAATATAATTCTTTTTTAGTCCCACACTGTGGAAGTGTTACAGCAGCATAAAGCAATTACAACAGTAACGTCATGTTAACTGTAAAAATTATTAAAACTATTAAGCGATAGATGTAACCACAGTAAAATGGTAAAAATAAATACAAGATCAATATGTGACACACATATGTATTAGGGCTGTCAAAATTAACACATTAACGCAGATTAATCCATCATCATGATTAATCTGATTAAAAATTTGAATGCAGTTAACCCATCTGCAGCACAGAATGACTCTGAACGTCTCTGCCAACGCAAGTAGAGTTAGCGCCGTGCATGAACAAATGGGCAGTTGATCCGGTAGCGACAGGCAGCAGAACCACCCCATAAAGATGGAAGATGCTAAACCGCACGATGACCCTCTGGATGGAAATATGAGGAGGAAAACACCAAGACGGAACTGTTGTTTTGTTGAAACTGCTGAAGGTGTTTAATAAACACATTAAGTGCACATATAGTCCCTTCTTTCTTGAGTCTATTTGGTCATGGAAAATGAAACCCAATCAGTATAGATTAAAACTGAATGATATTTAATTGGAATTCATTGAAATAAATCCACAGCAACCCTGTGATTAATGTAATTAAAACTTTTAATCGGTTGACAGCACTAACATATATGACTGTAATATTGATGCAAGCTCACTCCCTTTAAGTATAAATATACAGAAGTAGCATGAATAGGAGTTACACACATATTCAGTACACTACAACTAGATTTGGGCAAATAAGAAAGCTATTGCACAATAATAGTATTGCAGTGGAGGTCAAATGAGGGTGGTCTACTGTGGGTGTATTGACAGTTAAACAGTTGAACAGCAGCAGGAAGGAAGGGTACAGCAGTCTGACACTGAAGGAGCTGCTCAGCTCTGCAGCGTCCTGTTCTTTATCAGAGATGTTAGCGGAGCCGTCTGTCTCTGGTTCACCACCTTCATCGGACTCGCATGTGGTCCAAGGTCCAAGGCCCACATGTGAGCCCAAATGATCTTCGTGATGAGCCTGACTGCTGTTGCCCCAGCAAACCACTCCATAACAGATGGTTAATGCCACCATGGAGTCAAAAGGTCCTCAGGAACACTCCCCGCCCTTCAAATGACCTGAGCCTCCTCAAAGTCAGAGCTGCTGCCACACATACGGCGCCATATTTCTCTTACTGCTCAAGATCAAGCTTACAGTTGAGGAAAAAATTATTAGACCATCAAAAGTCATCAAAAACAATGGTTATGCAATCAAGTACTAACTCCTGTGTGTATCAC
>JAPQRP010000014.1:4056862-4072823 GCA_037367295.1 Apogon hyalosoma
TAGTGGAATAGTAAATCTATCTGTTATACTTTGATTTATAAAAACATTATCTGTGCCTTCAGCTTCACGGAGCTGGTTTCACATTCAACATTGTGGTCTTTACCTTCTCCAACTTTTGTCATTTAGTCTTCTGTACACTGTGTCTGTTTTTAGTAGATTTACTGTCTCCTCTCTTTATAAAGTCATGATGTTGGAGCCACGGTAAAAAATGTCACCCGAGTGTACACACTGTATAAGAGCTGCAAAACTAAATAATTAATGTAACTATGAAATTAAGCAACCATTCTGACAATCATTATATGTTCTTTATTTTTATTTATTTTTTAAAATAAGGTAAAATGGTCAGATTCGGGCTTCTTAAATCTGAATATTTTCTGGTTTATTGTATCCTTCTGAAATGGAATATCTTTGAGTTCTGATCCAAGAAGAAATTTGGGGATGTCATTTTGTGCTTTGGGAAAGATTTACTTATTTATTTACTATTTACAATGCATTTACTATTTGCTATATCCTATTTACTATCCTATTTACCTTTTTTCCCTCCATTACTAGATGCTGTATGGATAATAAAATATTCAGTCAACCAATTAGTTGTAGATTATTAAATTGAGAACATTTTAAACCTTGATTACACATGTTTATTTTATTTCCTCATATCATTCATTCCTTTTTTCTCAGATACTGCTGGTTGAACATTCCAAATATTTGTACACAAATCATTTATATGCACTAACGTTTCCTTGACAACCATCATTATTTGTCTTCTGCCTGTGACTTATAGAGCGGTCCTCAACTACAGAGGTTGCTGTCATATAAATACTGAGAAAGCCAGTTCACTGCTGAGTGGAGTTAGCTGAGACTGCAAGTAGCCGCACATCCCTCTTCAAGCGTCATTGAAGCAGATGACAGCAGTAGCAAATTAACCCATGTCAGTGCCTTCGAGCATCATCGTCCTGAAGAAACCCTGTAATTCAGTCAAATCCAGAAACTGGCCTCGTTTTCAATCTGTCACCAACAGCTGACTTCGAACATCATGTGTTGAACATTTTAACCCATAAAGACCCAGTGCTACTTTTATGGCAGTTCCCAGATGAATTTTTTTATGTATTTAACCTTTTTTTTTTTTTTTAATTATCACCATTTATTACAATATTTTCCTCTTTCTGCATTTTTTTGTGTGAGATATTTTTCTGTATTTGATGTACTGATCATATAGATGTTAAATGCTCAGATTAAATTTGAGGGTAATTATATTTGAAACAGAAAACTGAAGAAAAAGTTTTTTTTAGCAAATATATCAATAATTGAACATAAACTGAGTGTCTCCATCCACTGTCATGGATCAAACTGATGAATCAATGTTGTAGAAGATGACAGCGTTTTCACTGCAAGGTAACTATGGAGCGTCTGAACATCCAAATGGGTCATATCTCATAACCATAAAAGGATGACAAACTGCATTTTACACCAATTATTTACATGTATTGATAGGATTAGTGGCTCAACAGGTATTAAACAGTTTAGATCAGTAGATGATTTTGATCACCAGTGGCTGTTTGGGTCTTTATGGGTTAAATGACTCCCAGTGATTGTGGTCTTTTGCAAAATTTAGAGAAGCGCCTTGGAAATTGTTTGGTTAGCGACTTCAAACTGAATGTGCTTGAGAAATGTGAGATGGACAGTCACCAGGCTACGTGATGCACTAGAGGGCACGTGCCAAAGGAACAGAAAAATAGACTTTTATGAGTTTATGGGTCTCATTGTGGTTGTAGCTACAGGCAGACCCTTGTAACGGCTGCTGCCTGCCATTTCTAATAGGACCCAACGAGCTAGAAAATGTGTCCAAGAGCAAAGAAGGAGCCTCTTGTCCCTGTGTTAATCCTCAAATGACATTGTGTGCATTTTGATTGTGGATGCGTTTATGCGTTGTTGTTCACTTCAGGCTCCTGAGGGCTAAACCAAGTCACAGAAATGTTTTTCCTCTCTCCATCCACAGTGCACCCAATCTCTGTTGGTAGGAGTCAGGAGGCGGCCCTCAGCCAGAGGTTATTTCTTAGGCAAGTGCAGCTGTCTGCTCTCAGTGCAACACACAAGTACACACACACATACACACTGCGACTTTACAGACGAATAACCCATGTCACTGCTGTAGAAATAATAACAGGAACAGCAATGGCACGAAAAATCTCTCATGATGAAATCGTTGGCTGCAGTAGTGTAACAACTCCAAATTTAGGTCTGAATTGCAGTCCAATGAGAGGGCTCAAAGCTTCCTGAGCTGCCTGGGAACTTGGGGAGGGAAATGACACTTGCTTACATCTGCTAATATGAGTTCCATTTAGATTCCACTATTCAATCGGTGTGCATGGTCACATTTAAAGCAAATTATAAACCTCCATCCCTCAGCTTCCTCCTCTGTGTTAAGCCCTTCCATTAGATAAATGGAGATATAAGATACACATTCTGGATCAGTAGGAAATACTATAGTGATGTGATTGAATGATGTGAAATGAAAGTAAGTAGGAAGATAAATGAATGAAAATGTACTGTTTTTGGCATGAAGTTAAGTGTCATTAAGGAAAAAAACACTGACAGATGTTTGTGACAATATGTAGATCATTATCTGTTACCAACACTGTTTTTTCTGTCTGGGCGTTGCACCCTTCAGAGTACTACTCCATGGCTGTTGAGCAAGTCGTCTGAAACATCACATGCAGGTGACAGGTATGTTGCATTCATTTGCATCTTTTAGCAACTAAAACTAGCAGCTGCAGGAGGTTGCAAACACATTCGTTATGTTTTTATCACATTCCACCTGCACTCCCCATCATCGGGGTTGAAATACGTCAAATGCCATTATTAATATCTACAATTAATAACGGCTATTTTAATACCCAAAAGCAAGGGTTATAGCTTCTGTAACTGATTTGATCACAGTATTTTCCTGTTTTTGGAGTGAAACGAAACTGCGAAGCTACTAATTAATGCATTGTATACTGATTATTTCATGAAAGGACTCCCATTTGAGTACACACACTTCTTTATTCAAGTTAAAGCAGCAGCTTGTCAACGACTCAGTCAGATCTCACTTTATTTTAAATACAGCATACAGAAATATCTCATTTTAGCCTGTTACAGGTAATTTCCAGAACTATACTGGACTATACTATACTGGATTTTCTGTAGTGTCTGGTCACCTTAAATTATCCAAAGTTACCAGACATCTAAACTCTTATCAACAGTCAACACGTCCACTCATCACCTGCCTTCATAAATTAACCTACACCACCTTAACCACTACAACCATTTAGATATTAGAGCCATTTCGGTGAGTGAAGTGAACAGCAGACCTACCCGAGAGGAACGGCAGCTCAGCATTAAATTTTGAAAACCTTTTGCTGATACAGACATTTGACCATTTTTGACACTCTGTTAGTTTGTCTTCATTTTTGTGTATCATTTCTACTGCATTGTCGCAATTGTTGCCTTTTGCTTTTCTTCCAAGATTTTTCTACCGTTGAACTGTTGAAGTGACGAGCCTCTGGATGGGATTGACCAAAGTCTCCCATCACAAGCTACGGCCTAGTTTCCTTTCAGACCACTGCATATGCTGAAAGGTTAATATGGATTTTTTGGCCAGTGATTCTAAAAATTACAGTACTATATACCCCATTTTTAAATCACTTTAATCAGATGGTCATGTTTAATAATGTTGTAAATCATTAGCAGTAGTCCTTTCTTTTCCAAACTCTATTTTCTCTGGTAATTGCACAATTTGATATAAAAGTTTTGCCTCGGGGAATCAAGTTTTGACATGTTTAATGGCATTCATAACCTTTTTAGTAAAAGGTGACATTTTGATGTCCCACTGCAAACCCCACTGCTCTGAAAAGTGAATAGTTTTTGTCGTTAAGAAAACACCAACATATTTGTATTTTTTTTTACACTTAGTTTTTATTAGTTATGTATCATTTTATCTTACAGAACATAAACAACAATCAGCAACATATAATAGTCACAGTCTAATAGTAATGATAAGTTTATGAAATAGAAATCAAGTTTCCCAATTAGTTTAGAGCAGCAGTTTATATAGCATTTCACAAGACTGAGGCAAACCACACATTGTTTTTAAAGAAATTTATCCATTTACCCATCTTATGATGTAAGGTTCACTTTGCAGCCGCAGCATAAATGTGAATTTCTCCATTTTGTGAATTTCATCAATTTTCAACCAGTCCTCCAGCACCGGTGGATCAAGTTGAAGCCATTTACGAGTGATTGCTTTTATTTTTTTGCTGCAGCATCAAAGATTTCTAGAATGTATTTATCACTTATTGTCAAATCATGAGGAAGATCTCAACAAATCTGTATTTATGTGCATCCAACTGTATATCAAATGACTGAGTTAAGGGGGTGATAGCTAATAAACTAGTACTATATTGATTATCCTCAATGTCTTATTAATATACCATAGCAATTCTAGACATTTAGAAGAGATCGGAAAATAAAGCAGTTTGTCATCAACTGTAAGTGAGCCAACTGTGTAAAGCACAATATAGAGATGAAAGATGATGACATCACTCAATATATAATGGATTCTCTGGAAAAATGGTTAAGATGAATATAGGAAAGTAGATGAGGGATAAAAACAAAACGTGGGATTAGGTGTGAAGTGTGCAAGGACATAGAGCAGTGGTTTGGTTTGATCAAGGCCAGGTTGGATGTAAAGCCTGTTAATTACCTGACCTATTATATGTTTGTATATAGCATATGTGTCCTTGTGTTAGTGCTGCTGCAGGGCTGAACACAAACACTGAGCACTGAATGGGGCGCATCTGGTTTGAAAAAGGCCATTATAGGAGCATACAAATGAATGCATGTTGTATACATCCCTTTATTTTTATATAACTGTCTATTCCTTCAGGGTGTTTCAAAGATTATTATGTTCATAATGAAAGGGTACAAACTCCCACACACAATTCATAGCATTACTTTTCTCCTTATGCTCATTTGAAACATCCTCAGCAGTGTCTAAACGACTCTAATATTCCACTGTTAATCAGATTAATACCCCAGTCATAATGAAGTGGAAGAATATGTTGCTACTAGTTCCTCATTTTGTGAATTCTGTTGGCAGTAAAATAAGCCTCAAAACTACATAAAATTTCTTTGGACAGTTTAATTACATCTCTGTTAACACTTGTTGAGCACCTTTATAGTTGTAAGGTTAAGTGTTGAGTGAGAATCCACCATCCAAAAAAAAAAAAAGTGTTTTTCTGTTTTAATATTTGGGAGATTGGAGCAGGGCTTTTAATAAAAGTGTATGACTTTTAATTTAGTTTTATCTTCTGGTTGTATTTTTAGTGACTATTTATCTTATTATTGTGTAGCTGTTTGGTCAGTTTTAGCATATCTTATCTTTTATATCCATATATTTTTATTAGTTTTATTACAATTTTGTATTTTTACCTATATCCTTGTACAGCACTTTGGACACTTTGCATTGTAAATGTGCTATAGAAATAAACCTGACCTTGACCTTCAGGGCTACTACACATATTGCAAAAAATTATATTATACTTAAATGCTTGGATGTGTGAATGTACATCTGATCAGATTACTTAACCCGTTAAAGACCCAAACATCTACCATCTACCAAAATCATCCACTGATATAAACTGTTTAATCCATGTTGAGCCACTAATCCATGTAAATAATTGGTGTAAAAAACAGTTTATCATCTTTTCATGGTTATCAGATATGACCCATTTGGACGCTCAGAGGCTCCGTAGTTACTATGGAAACACTGTCATCTTCTAAAAAATTGATTCACCAGTAAAACCCATGGAGTTGGATCAATGACAGGGGTTTTGTTTATGCTCAATTAATGATATTTTGTTGAAAAAATCACTCTTTCATCAGTTTTCTCTTTCTGATATAACAACTCTTAACTTTAATCTGACCTTTTTTGAACACCTGCATGATTAATAAAGTAAATGTAGGAAAATATGTGATTTTCACTGAAAAAAAAAAAAACACAATACAGAAGATATTACAATAAATGGCGATAAATCACTTAAGGATGGTTAAATATAGAGGAAAAAGAATTGTGTGACACAAATGTCACATTGGGTATCTTTATGGGTTAATTTAGTTCTTAGAGACTTATTTTATAATATGATCAGAATTTTTGTCAAGTTATAGAAATATTTTCAACAATCCTAGTCATATATTAAAATACTGTTTTGCAGTATGATCCGAGTCTAGTCTAGGGGGATCAATAAAGTATATCTTATCTTAAACCCACTTTAGTTTTATTGCTGCCAAACAGCAGGAACGTTATGCCATTATTTTTAAATTCTGCTTTAGAGTGGATTACAGTGAGTGAAAAACATTCTCATCTGGAGCCAATGAAAGGCAGAGAAAGGAGAGAGAGGGAGAGAACGTCTGTTGGAGAGATCGTTTAGTCAAAGAGTTGAATAGGCTTTCAGGAAGTAGTTTGTTCCTCTCCACTCAGCCAACGTCATCGTCTCTGGCTCACACTTTTTCCATTGCCTTGGCCAACTCTGTCTCTCTTTCTCCCACACACAAACATGAACACTTCCAGCCAGGCAAAAATACAGCGTCTACAATAACATGTGAATACTCAGACATCAGCCTTTTCAAGACCTTACAAACTGTTTCATAGCCTCGGTCTGTGTTCCCCTGGAACTAGTCTTCTACTTAACATCCACTCCGATTGCCACAAGCATGTTCACAGTGTGAGTGAGAGTCGATCATTCAGCCACGGGTGAAGCTGGTGGCACTATAACAATACGGACATTGTTGGACTCCACACAAAGGCTAGAGAAGAAGAAGAGCAGGCACAGAATAGAAATAGAACTCTCAGAATGTATTCAGTGGCATTTGGGGTAGATTTAACACTTTTTCTGCTGGACTGTTAACAATTTACATTTTAAAATGTCTTAGTTTTGCTGTTTATTTTCTAGTATTTTACCATTAATGTTTGTGTGATCTGTAGATTGTATATTAGAAAGTTAACAGGCTAACCCGGCAAATATTAATATGCGACAAAGCAGAGCATTTTGGTGAGACGGATTATATTTGCTTGTGTTTTATGTACTGACTGAATATCATCAATAAAATAAGAATATGGAGCTCACCTTGGATGCACTCATTAAAGATTAAGGTCTTTTCTAAAAGGCGTAGCTCTTTGAGGTGAGTGGGTTCAGTGGCAGCGGTCATCCTGGTTACCCTTACCCACACTTTCCTTTTCCTCTGTGGACTCTGCTCATTCTCAGCCTGTGGTCTTTGTATCTGGGGTTCCCCTCAGTAATTACTATACTGCTTGTCCCCAATAACAACAAACCCACTGTGGCTGCATGTCAAGGCAGGAAACTAACTTTTCTGCTTGGGTGGCAGCCAGAGACAAAGACAGCCCTGTTTAATCAACCATGGACTTCCCTCTGATTATTTTTGTTGTTGTTTACTCAGTCAAATCTGGGAAAGAGTGCTGCTGGATGGCACTTTCTATATTGTGACGAGGGAAGGACGTTCACCCAGTGAACCAGTGTCCTAATCACAAGGTGTTTAATACAAGCAGCAGTGGCACAACACAATTGAATTTCAATGCAGATATTTGCACTTCAGAGCTGTTTGCGCCCGATCACACTTAAAAACACCTCCCATGTGCAATAAACAGAACATAGAACAAACGAAACTGAGCTCCAGCAGTGATTGTTCAACCCCGTCATCTCTTTCCAGGAAATCTCCCAGTGTTTTTTTGGAAGGGACAAACCCAGTTAACTGATGTGGATGAAAAAAACACTGAAGGAGGATCTAAATCTGGCCGAGGGGCAAGTTCCACAGTGCTAGTAAGTGATAACACATCACCCAAAGCCCTACAAGAGCCATGTGCCTTTAAATACTTCCTCCTGGAGTCATAAAGTGGTCTCACAGATTAAATGGAGCAGCCTGAATTTCTAAAATATTCTTAGGACATTTTGTGTTTATACAGTTAGAAAATTACATCATTTGTGTTTTCAAGCAACAATGAATGATTGGAAATTCAGGACACGAGTGATATTTTTTAGTATAGTCCACTTTTTTAGAGCTGTAGTTGTTGTGCACCTGTGTTTATGGGTTAAGGGTTTGGAATACCCATCTAATTCCTGGTAGTAAGCAAGTAAACTTGGTTACAGGCCACCAGGGGATGGGGAAATAAGATTTAATGGCCATTTGAGCCTGGATGAGCCCAGATGAAATGAGATTTGAGTGTCATTTCTTGATATAAACCCTGGGGCTGAAGCAGATAACAGATCAAAGATGAGGAGTAACAGGAAACATAAATTTACTGAGAAGATGATGGAGGAGAGCAGAGGGCAAGAAGCATGGTTGGTGTTTGCAGGGTTGAGAGTATAAAGGAGGTAGGAATAAGGTGGAGTTTAGGCTAGATGGGAAAACTGGGTTATATGGAAATACTCGACAAAGTGCTGACCCTGACATGATTAAACGGAAAGTAAATTAGATGGACCACAAAACAATAATTTGAGGGTTCAAACAAATGAATAAGAGGGGTAAAAAATGTGATTATTATTATTTTTTTTTCTATCCAAGCCTGTGGGTCCCATGGGTTTTCGGAGGCTGCACCTAGAAGATGTTACTAGGATTACACATTAACATATTTGTGTCTAAGAAGATCAGGTCTATAAAAGTATTAAAATTTGGACCTCATAATAGTGAAATTAAGGCTGCTGTTATTGGCAGTGCTGATTAATTTTCTGTCCGTTAACTAAGGGTTCAAATGATTAAATCATTCCAGCTGCAGTTTATCTTATTGTTAAAGTGCTGCCTATAACATTTTCTGTGAGTCCCATCTGCCACTCGGGCCATGTGTACATGTAGCCGGGTATTTATAAAAACAAATATTTTCCCACCTGTATTTTCAATAATAACTTTGTACACACTAGATCATTTTCAGAAAATATTTTTATCGACACTGACTCGTACAAATAAGCCATAGGACACTATCGGGGGATTAGGGTTGGGAGGAACAAGGGTTGCACACATGATGTTGATGCATTTTTTTTTGTCGCTTACTATCACGTTCATGACCAGAAAACTCTATTTGCCCCTTGTACACACACAAGCACGGAAACAGAGATTTCTACTTTGATCAGAGTTTTCACAAATAATTGTTTTCAGTGACCTAAACCGGAGTATTCGCATGGATGAAAGGCAAAAACACATGAGAAAATAACAGTTTTTCCAGATTCAGGGCTACATGAACACCTGCCATCAGGTTCACTATTTACTGACCTCATTTTCAGATCATGCAAACTCACGCTGAGAGCCTGTAATATAAATCAAACCTGAGCTAACAATGCAGTGTACGTATCTTTTTTTTGTAATTGATTTTGTTGCTGGTTTTGTGTGTGGAAATAGTATTTTTCCTGCATTTCTCACACATACATTCAGGGGTAGTAGATGTTTATCTTGCTTATGTGTCATTGCTCAAGGCTGGCTTTCTTACGCTCTGTCAGACATGCTCACATGGCCCCATTCATCAGGTGATGCAGTGTGCACATTAATTATATGTGTGTGTGTGTGTGTATTAAGATGGATGGGTGTTTATGAATAGAAAGATTTATAGTAATGGATTTATGGGCCTGGCAGCCTTTGGCAAAACAGGTACCTAGGGACCACATACCCCCTCACCCACAATCACCATTTCTCTTGTGCGATGAAAATGTTTCTGTAACAGAGGCAGTGCAGACATGATGACACGAAGAGATTAATTATTTTTGATGTAATTATGAAAAAAAGCTATGTGATCTGAAGAGATAAAGGTAAGGGGTTGAAGAGGAGATGCAAAATGGGAAAGGAATTAAGAAATGAGGAAAGGGGGCAGTGTAGTAGCCTAGAGGGAAGAGAAAGTGAGGATGAAAAGCAGGGTAAAGCTTCACCTGGAGGCATACAGATTTGAACATTACTTTGCTGTCCTTGTAACATGAAGCCTGATCACATGTGGGCGGTAAGACGATATTAGTAACAAATCTGTTCAAGTAAAACGGGAGGTGTCACTTGAAATATGTCCACATAGAAGCAATTAAAAGAATCATCTTTCTTTTCAAATATGTTCTGGTCCAGGAGAGCTTCATTAAAATTTGAAGTTAGAAAAGATAGGAGAGAAGACATGGAATTATTTTAGTCTTAATTATGAAATATGGTCTCATTACTTCTTATACAGTTTGAGAGAAAATTAATAAGGCAGAGAGTGTGGGGGCAACGATGCAGCAGAGGATGGGATAGAGTCTGAAGAGGAGAGGGATAATGAGAGAGACAGGAAAGCAAAAAGAAGGGTCTGAGAATAAAGTGTTTGGGAGCTGATTCACCCCTCAATGCTGACAGGAACCATTTTTTATGTGGCAATGATGATGTAGAGGATCTCCCATCTGAAGCGTGTAGACAGCTTCATATTCCATAACCTGAGCCATGGATGGCACGTAGGGGTTTCAGTTCAGTTTCTTCAATCCATGCTAAAACTGCTCTGCAGTTTGATGGGGTTTTAATACATGCAGCACTTTATTAAACCAGTCCTGGTTACATACATCTATGATAAGTCATAATATACTGAGTTCTATGTTGAGGTTTCGCTGCAGATTTCTTCAGAGCCTCTCCTCTGGTCTTTTACCACTGCCACAGTGTACAACACTACCTGTTTGCTTAGAAATGTTGTCAGCTAATGTCAACAGATGTCTGGTTCCCATTACAACGCTGAGTCCACATCCAATTTTATTTTAATGTCAGATGCTTTTGCACGACAACGAATCTGTAAAAGAGCCTCTTAATAATGGGGTTTGTATTGGGTTTTTTTAGAGGTCAAAAAGAAACGAGATAAATAAACAAAGTAAAAAATCTTTGATTGCTGCTAGAAGAACCAAAGGATTAAAACCTAACAATTCTTTATCATAGTATCATACACTTTTACATGACATCATATCACAGTGTGTCAAATCAGTTTGTGTTGAATTGCATGGCATTGTATTGGGGATGAATGATATGTTGTTGGTAGTTAATGCATTGAGCAGTAAAAACCATTCATTGTTGTATGGCAGTTTGTCTGCTAAGAAATTCAGTACTCATAATGCATAAAGAAGTCATACTATCCTACATTTTATTCTGTGAGATGTGGAGTTTGTTTTACTTTTCATAGTACCCTAGATTTTGCCTGAAGTAACAGAATCATAGGAAACATGATTTCACCACACTTTATCCTCCACTGCATGTCTGTGCAGTCACAGTATTACATCACAAATCTGACATCAATCCTTTTTAGTGTGAGGAAAAAATGACAAAGAATTATTACATTTAAATAAACAAGAAAGAGAAGGAGGATACAAGGGCAAATATAGAAAGGAAGGAAGCTAATGAAAGGGCAAAATAAAGAAGGAAGAAGAGAGATATTGTTCATGTCTGTCTGTGTTTTGATTGGAAGCTTCATTGTAATGAAAGGATCCATTAAAAATTGCTGGCGCTGTAATTGGTTTGGGTGCTTTGGGCAAAGAGTTGCTGCTACACTGTGATTATGGAGGGGATATGACATATCTCTCAGCTTTATCTTCACTCTATTAGTGCATAGAAGTGTGTGTGTGCGTGTGTGTGCGTGTGTGTGCGTGTTTTCATTTTCCGTAACCCATCCTTAGCTGCTCCTGCAAAATGCTGCCCGAGATGTCGTCTTGGCTCCTGGAAAGAGTTGTCAGACTGTCAGAGGTGACAAAAGCATATGTGTGAGGGTCACTGAGGAATTTTCTTTCGCTTACTGTTTAGTCTGTTTGGTAATTATCATATTCACCATCTGTTACAGAGCGTATGAGAAGGAGGAACAGCAGTGGTACTGCCAAGAAAAGATGGAGGGAGAGAGAGAGAGAACAATGGAAAGTCAGAGGGGGAAGGCAGAGGGAGAAGAGTAAAAGCATGTCAGTGTGGTAGCGTGTGTCTACCTGTGTTTGTGTGAATGAAGCTGTTTGCATGCACGTGACACTGTATACATTTATGCATGAGTGCATGTATGTGTGGCACAGCTGGTGGGAGCAGTGGGCACAGCAAGACCTATTTATAGCATCTGCCTCACCTAGCTGTTGGCAGTGTATTTATGAGGAACAGGAGGCATCATGGGAGTCCTAGCAAACAGCGCTGCCTCATGGTTATGTCACTACTCTCCTCCCTTATCTCCTCTGTCTTCATCTGGTCCTCCTCAGACTAGAGAAAATTCAATATGAATTGGCTTTTGTTGCTGTTTGGTGCTTTAAAGCTGAATAAGAGCAACCTTATTGCAGAAATTTACCGCAAGCTCTACAATAATCCTATATGGATAGGATTATCCACTTTATCACTGAAGGAGCGCTGCTTTTTCAGATGCTAGAGGAACAGTTGTCGAGGTAACAGTAATATATGTGCTTCTTAGCTCTAATGTTACACTTCTATATTTTGCCTGATTGATTAAGCTGGAGTGTATTATATATAAATAGCCTATAGTCATTGTCAGTTGAAGTAGACTGGATGTGGCACCCATGAGTTAATGTAAATGGAAATGATAATCAAATTGTACAGTGCAATTTCAAAGGTTTGTGTTATTATTGACACTCAAATGAAGCGCATTTTTAGCCTTTTCATGTGGCAGTGTGAATGGATTGAATTCAGAATGATCATAGCCTCTTTGAAGCTGCTTCAAACAGATTCAGTAGTGGACACAGTACTTAAAAGCTCTGATAAATCAGGTGCCTCTCGTGGATTTTAGATTAAGGGACAAAATGAACCCGCTGACAGATGAACAGCTGGTAAAATAGATCCAATAAGTTAAATGCATGTGTTCAAATTAAAACCGCATTACCCCCAAAAGTGCTAGACAGCATTTTAATTAGTCTTGCTGATACAGTAAAAAAGTTCCTGCCAAGAATCCCCTTACACACTCCCTGTTCTGCTCAGTTTGCAGATAAAGGTATTTTCAATCACATTGATTAAACAGGTCTCTGCATTGGCAGGTGGTTTGATGCAGTGGATGAAAAAGTAAACAAATGTGAATTCAACCATGAAACACATATAATACAAAGACCCTGGTCTGTCTTTTCCCTTTACAGATGATATGCTTGTTTTCATATTTCATTACTGTGTACATTACATTTTACTGCTGTAGATATTTAAAGTTGAGCCCAATTTGACTACTTTAGATGCTGTTTTGTAGTTTAATCTACAGCAATGCATCATGGACTATATGATCACTATATTTTGTAGTGCCAGCATTCAGCTAATCCAGGTGTGTTTTTACAGAATTTATGTATCTTAAGGCGTTATCACTGTCAGGCTTAACACTGTGTCAAGCTTAACACATTTAAAAATACAGTTATCACTGGATAGGAAGGGGGTGAAACATTTTAATATGGAAAAACAGATTGAAATACACTGTATATACAAATATAAGTAGCTTATATTTGTACTTAATTACAATACTTGAGTAAAAGCACTCACTTACGTTCCACTACCGGTTTGTGGCTCAGTATGCAAGTGTTAATAAAGTTAAAATAGATGGACTTGTGTGTCAGTGTGTGTGGGCACATGTCAGTTTGTGTTACAGGGGACAGGAACTGCCTTGGGTGCAACAGTACAGTGTGATATTTATTTATAGATACAGCTAGGTGGTATCAGGCATATGGCTCTTATTGAATATTCAGTAATGCAAATATTCAAAGGCACCTTTTAAAAAAGTTTTGCCATTTTATATAGTTAGTGTTGGTGACATCTCAAGGTCTCATAATACCAGAAACAATCCTAATGAAGAGTTCCTACAGCAATTAAATGTGCTTACAGATATTTTAATAGCACTGGATGTTATATGATGCTGGTTACTTTGCTTAGAGCCGCTGTAAATTCAGATTTACCAGCATAACTCTGCAGTTTATAGTTGGTTGATTGTTGATTTGATTGAAGTATTTATTTCAAATATGAATGTAAAAAAAAAAGAAAATAAGTAAACAGACAAAACTTTTAGACATAAAACATAAAATACATATTCAAAAGGGAGTGAGAAGTAATATAACTTATAAACTCCCACCCTTTCTCCTTGAATAATTAATAACAATAATAAACTTCCTAGTATAAACATATCTGTACTCTTATGCTGGATACTTACTTAAATAATTTTGTTTCTGACTTCATATTATTATGATGAAATATAAATATAATTTACATATACTCAAAATACAATAATGCGCATATATATATATATATATATATATATATATATATTACGCACTATTGTTTTTTTGAATATCTTTTTATTCTCTCACAGGTACATTTTGGGAATTGAACTAATTATGCAAGATGGAGTGTTTCACAAAAGTGACCACTGTTGCTAAATACTTTGCAATTTATATGTGTTTAAATGGGCAGGTTCTGCGTGTAATGCGAGTGGACACGATGGGTTACACATGAAACCTGACATGAAACTGCCAATTCATGAAAAACCCACATGTCTGGATTAAAAAAAAAAACCCACTAGGATCATCAAATTTAACACCGTGTCTTTATTTATGTGCTATATAAGACTATTTCAATCCATGTCTTCCAGATCAAGTACACTGGCTTTTTTTAGTCCTATTTTTGGCCCCAATATTTTATTAAAAATTCATTAATTATGGGATGACTCAGAACAAGAATATATATATTTTTTGCTTTTATCTGAGGTCATCATTAAGTACATCCTGGGGGAAATCTGTCTAAATTTCTCTTTTATCATTGGGTCTAAAAAAGCTGGTGAAGTGCCAGCAACCAAAATGAACAGAGTTTCATAGAAACACCCATATACTTGACAGACCCAAAACATCTCCTAAATCCAAAATGCATGCTTTTTAGCATGTTCTGAATATGCAGTGTGTTCATTCTATAAAAGTTGCAATATTAAACATACCCACACTAGACAAAATGCAGAGCAGAGGCAGTTTGTTTTTGAGTTCAGTATGGATGCACACTATTCACTATAACGAATCACTAAGGATTCTGTATTGTAGCAGAGAGGCAGAATATCTTCACAGCCTTCATACTGTATTTCTCCCACAAGCTGTCAGACAAATGTCTTGCCAAACACACAGCAGCAAAATCAGTCCGGAGCTGCTTCACTGCGCCAATGCAGAACCCAGCAGTAACCACACACACTGACAAACACTGGTTCCTCATGAAGCTGCAGATGCATCTTTATCTGTTCTCTCTCTGAACCAGCCTCATGAATTATAAATAACAACAGATGAAGAGATGATGGATAAAGCGAACGGTATAGCAGAGAATCGAGGGATCAGAGAGATTGAAAGAGGAAAGAAAAAGAGTGATAGTATCATTAAGCCCACCGGTGACACAATGGAAAACGAGACCACTGGGAAAAGGGAAGACGGCGCAATTAAGGTGAAGAGATGGAGGTAGAGGAAGAGGTAGCGAGGTGTGAAAACAACTGCAGGACAAGCCATATGAGATGGAGGTATTAGGGGAGAGATGGGGAACGTGGGGGAGGAGAAGATGAATCAATGTGAGATGAGCTCAGCTTTACAGAAGGAGAGAAGGCAGAGGAACAACATCGTTTGGATGCCTCTTTGGTTTCTCTCACTAAATCTCATGTAATGACAGTCGGATTTTGGTTCTGTAATTGCTTGGAAATTAAAAAAGGGCTGCTGCACAATGAAACCCCTTTGTCTCATTTTGTAGTAGCTCATTCCCTTATCCTTGATAAAACACAGGAGGAAGCAGAAACATTAATGTCCATATATTGTCTTTAGCACTCACTCTAATGGCCATTAACGGGATCGATCTCTCTCTCTCTCTCTCTCTGTCTCTGTCTCTCTCTCTCTGCCTCTGTAAAGATGAGGGTGGATCAAGAAGAATGTATGTGCATTATTACAGATACAAAAGAGGAAAA
>JAPQRP010000014.1:4074693-4091023 GCA_037367295.1 Apogon hyalosoma
CACACACACACACACACACACCCTTTTTTCCCTTCATATTACATTGGGTTACATTTGTTCCTGGAAACTTATACCAATGCCCGTACGCTAACATCTAAAAAATGTTAGAGCTTAAAACAGTTCTTGCCTCTGAAATGTAACAACTGACATATACCTTTTTAAATGGGTAGTTGTGTGTCTGTGTAAGCAGATTTACATGCCCATTACATAAGTAATATCTGGTCCCATACACATTTGTACATATGAACATACATGTTTCCATAAAATGTGTGAAAGTAATTAAGCTTTTACCAAACCACTCTTGTGAGTTCAGACATGTTTCTGTATAAGGTCTGTGTGTCTTAAATCTGCCTTTGTTGTACCCAGATAATGATAAATGTTATGATATAGCACATTTTCTTTAAATTCAGGGAATATTTTATATAAAATGATCGCTGGGGATGTTTAGTATAATATACTTGCTGTAGTTTTCTGGTCCTTGTTAGTTTTTCTATCAACCCACATCCATGCAATAGAAATATTCAATCTTTGAGACTCCTTGTCTGGTCCTAGAGTCCTCCACCTGTTCACAGTTGTCATGTTCTGTGTTAGTCACTCCTCAACTAACATTTTTTGATGGCATCATGCTATTTTACCACCTGTATCCATACACAAACCATGATCCAAACACATTTCCGTAAAGAAAGTGGTTTTTAACGCAACAAAACTTATTTTCGTAGTTTATGCAATGATATTTCTTTATTTAATACCTGTAATCAAACAATGTGTCTATCCAATAGTTTTAGGAGTGTATATGGTATTATGTGTGGAAGCTTTTTATTTTTTTTTTTAGGGCTGATTGATTCTCTTAGATAAGTCACTGATTTTTTTTGCCACCTTGGCTCCAAGCACTTTACAGTTTATATGATGGAGTCATGCATGCAGATATGTATGTGCACCTACACAAATACACATGGCATAAAATGACTGTTTGCAGTCTCATTGTGGGTTAGGGCTATTCTGTGGTGAACCCAAACATAAAAACTACTCTGATGCCAAAATCCAGATAAAACCATTTTTGTTACAAGCTCATTCAGAGCCTTAAGCCCACATGAGGGAAGTTTTTGCACAGTTTAAGATGAGCTGAGTATGCAGAAACATAAAGTGCTAAACGACTACTGCTGTTATTCACAAGAGAAGCAATAAAACCACATCATCTATCAAGCCAGGGGCTGCTAAACAGCAGTATTCAGCAGTTTGACTGGGAAGATTCATAGAACTGCTTTACACTGCTGCAGTATAGCGTGAATGAATGAATGCTGCAAATATTGCAATCATGTGTTCACCGTTCATAATGCCCTCATTCAAGGATGCACAAGTAAATTCAGAGACATATAAACACTGCAGCTACAGCCTCATCTGTAATCTGGGGCTTCTATTATTTTTAAAACTGTCAGTTCTCAGACATAATACTTCTATGTCTCAGTTTTTTCATATTCACAAGCCATATTTACTTCTCTTTGCCCAAACTATTTCCTTCCACTTGTTCACTCCATCTTGTAGAGCACCTCTCTCTCTTCCTCTTCACTGCAGGGTATTATGTCGTATGGGTGTGTCTTTCCCCGCGTCTGTCTGCAGTGGAGGAAATTTCCCATGAGGCTTACAGATGCAGAGACAGACTGTGGAGCAGAGCAGTGCAGTCGCTCTGAGGCAATGATACATTAGGCAAGTTAGTGTGGACATTCAGATGAGGAATGCTGCCTGCAACAGGCACTATGAAACATAATCAAAAAATCTGTAATGGTGAGGTAGAACAAAGCAACTCAGCACTTTACCAAATATTATCTTACAGCCTGGTTCATTTACAACAGAACAAAAATTACCCTTCTCCTTGGATAACAGATATGTGTAGAAGTCATTAAAGTTGTAATGGCAACATGAGATGCAAGTAATAATAATCCAGCAAAGCCACGTGAAAAATGGAATTTTATGCACCATTAAGAGCCTGTGAGCTTAATAACCATCGCTCAGTGACTAAGATTATATTATCTGTGCACTGATGTAAAGTTTTGTGGAGAAACAAGAACTAGGAAACACTTAATAACTCTGTTGCCTATTGCTGGTGTTTACCTGATCATAAAATATGCTCCACAATGTCAATTTGTAGTTCTGTCACAAAATTGTTGTTCATGACTAATTTGTCTTTCTTGTTCAAGAGCTCACCATGTAAGAGATGTTTCCTTAGTTCCTTTACAATGTATTTAATGGAGTGTGTAATTGTGTGTGGGTGTGTCACTGAGGTCAGTCCACTACTGACAGCAGAAGGCAGAGGAGGAGGAACAACTGAGCGATAAAGGAGCAGAGTGGTTGATTAGAAAGAGAAGAAAAGTCCATCATCAGCAAGAAAACTGCCAGACTGTCGATTACTCTGTTGCTGCAGTGTGTGTGTTTGTGAGTAGTGGTGCAATGGGATGTACGGCCCAACAGAGCTGTCTAGCTGTCTGGTCAGGGAAGTTGCCTTCTGAATGTAATTTATTTAACTACGGCTAATGTTCTGCTGTAAGTGGAGGAGTTTCCTTTCAAAGCAAGATACACACCATTAGGAAAAAAGGGACTACTTTCATGGAAGTCAAGTACTTTATGGGCAGAGGAAATTTCCTCTAAAAACAACAAAGTAGGAATTACTTTTTGCCAAGTAATAAGAACGTGTTACTCTCTGAAGAACTTTGCATTGGTTAGTTATTTATGAGATGCACTTTGCACTCGAGTGACAGTTCAGTTATTGGTATTAGTGCATTGAAACACACCTGTCTTTCTTCTATGACAGTTATATAAAAGTACAAACACAGCTGCGGTTTGTGAGTCTCACTCTTATTTCTTCTCCTTTTTTTTCCTTTCACTGTTGTCTCGTCTTTAACTGGGAGATTTGTTAAAGCTTCATGAAAGAAAAGATATTTGGAAGATAATGAAGCTTTGCTGGAAGGACCGTCTGTGCCTTTTGGGCTGTTTTAGCTGGAGCAGATTGATGAGATCATAAATTAGAGCCCTGTTTGCCCTATCTGTCTATATAGCTGCAGTAAAACAGAAAAGAGCTTCTGCTGACACACAAAGGAAAGTTGTGAATCCAAACCAGAGCCAGTTGAAACAGAGTTAATTCACACCCTTGCCATTTTTGCAGGAATGCAAAGAAATGGCCAACACACTGTATGTTAAAAATGTGTATGTTATTTCAGGCATTTGTGTAGAAGGCAAAGCAGGTAGTGTGGAGTAAATTATGTACCCACAGGTGAACTTCTTTTATCATTTGCAAAAAATTTGTCCCCAGGCTCTTTTTTTAGCTGGTGACTGATGTTTTTTTTACATGTTCAGCCACAAAGCCACCTGCTGCTTTCAGTAATTGTCCTAATTTTAAAGCAGGTGTTGGTGTGTTATTCCTCAACTCTATGATGCAGATGCTTCCTCTACAAAGATGTCCTGGAACTTCTTCACTTTGGAGTCTAGATGACTGTAACTTGACCCAAACAACCAATACCTGATTTCAAAACTAATGGACTCCATTTTACCTAATGTGATGTCATAACCAATGGATGTTTAACAGAATTGTTCAAGCACCTTGAATGATTTTTTTTTTGCATATTTTTATATGAAAGGGTAGCTACAGGTCTTTGTTGTGATGTGCTGTCCTGTTGTCCTTGGATCTGATCTCATGAGATGAACCTGCAGTAGATGTTACAGGGCCGTGTGCATTTTCAGATCGTTGACACATCACTGTCTCCTGTTATTGGTTGAGCAACACAGTGACATTTTAGAAGTAGTTGCTATCTGTGCAAAATTGTTTAATTATCATTTGACATTTGTTGTAAATGCACTGACAAAGCTTCAACTTCATCATTATTGTGCATAAGCTGGAGATGTTTGGCCATTGTAGCCTGCAGGTTGTTTCACAGACGGTAATATTTCCCCCTTTTATTTGTAATGTTGGACTCAGTCTAAAGTTTGTGTGTTTTCTGTTGCTTCAGTCTCACAAGCAAAAGTTGACACAAAAACTTTGGTGCTTGCAGGTGTTTTTGAGTTTCTCTAAACTTGAAAATAGGCTACAACCTGTGGAAAATGTGCATTTCTGTTCCACTTCTCTTTGTTCCATTAATCTTGAGTTTAGCCCTGTCACTGTCCTCTTCTCCCCTCTTTCATCGTTTTCCCTGCACTGTGCTCTGAAGCCCCTGGTGTATCCTGCACAGCTCTTACCCTTTTAGGCTATATTGACCATTAAAGTTTAATTATTAATAGACAGAGGAGGTCTGATCCTGCTGGTCTTAGCCCGAGGCTTTACACACGTACATGCTCTCAGAAGAGAAACCTTGGGGAAATCAGTCTAACAGCTGTCTTTTTAGTTAGTGTTATATTTGTTTTCACACAAACTTTCTTAGCTTGGCCAAAGATAATCATGTAGGTTAGTTTTAACAGAAGAGGCTGCAGTATAATGTTGTTAAAGGCATGATATTTTGCTTTTGTAAATGGAATTATGCATTTTCAAACATTTCCCTGTGGTCTACATAAACTGTAAATGCTCTGCTTGGGTCTGAATTCTTCATTAATTCAACTCCAGAGGTCCATCTTCAACCCTATTTCTGAATAATGACATGAGAAAAGCTGTTTTGAGTGCTGGCCCTTTAAATGCAAATGAGCCACTTCACTCCCCACCCCCTCCAGATTGTTGACTGTGCTGCTCTATCCCGTGTCTCTGTACTCAGAGAAAAGTTCGTCGGAAGTCTTGACCTTATATATGTCATGACGTAACTAGTTATAGACGCAATAAGAATGAATTAAAACAGGTTGTAGGAATCCACTCGATTTTTGCCAAAATTAATATAAAGACAGCTTTGTAGCACCTGGAGGGTTCAAATTCAAACTTTTTGAACTGTTAGGGTCCAAATACACAAATAAATGAACCAAAGACTAATAGAAGTGGGTTTAGCAAAATATGACTAAATTAAATATTAAATAAATATTATTTAAATATTAAATCTAAGTGACCTTTTAACCCGTAAAGACCCAGTGCTCTTTTGGTGTCAGTTCCCAAATTACTTTTTCTCTCTATTTAACCTTTCTTAAGTGATTTATCACCATTTATTACAAATTTGTCCTCTGTAATTTGTGTTTTTTCAGTGAAAATCAGGTGTTTTTTAAATTTTAATTTACTGATCATGTAGATGTTCATAAAAACTCAGATTAAAGTTTAGGGACATTACATCAGAAACAGCGAAAACTGAACAGAAAGTGTCTTTTTTTCAGTAAAATATATAATTGAATATAAACCCAGTGTGTCCATGCACTGTTATTGTTCCAACTCCATGGGTTTTACTGGTGAATCAATGTTGTAGAAGATGACAGTGTTTCCACTTTCACTACAGAGCCTCTGAGCATCCAAATGGGTCGTATGTGATGGCTAGGAAAAGATGATAAACTGCATTTTACACCAATTATTTACATGTATTGATAGGATTAGTGGATCAACAGGTATCAAACAGATTAGATCAGTAGATGGTTTTAGTTGCTAGTAGCAGTTTGGTTCTTTATGGGTTAAGCCTGTGCTGGATGTTTAAAAGCATTTACTTGGACAGCAGGGGAGTTGTTCCATACAGTTGCAGAAAAAAATATTGGACCTCCTTTTTTTCAATTTCTTGTTCATTTTAATGCCTGGTACAACTAAAGGTACATTTGTTTGGACAAACATAATAACAAAAATAACTCCTAAGAGTTTAATTACAGAGCTATTATCTATCCATTTTCCATGTTTTCTTGATAACCAAAATCACTTCAGTTCTTATCACTACCTCTGGCATTGTACTGACAAAAACAGTGCTTTTATTCATTCCATGTTTTCTTTTGTCTATTTTAGTTACATGATCCACACAGGAGTTAGTACTTGATTGAATAACCATTGTTTTTGATGAGTTTTGATTTTCTTTTCCACGACTGTATATGGACTAGAACCTTTGAGAATTATAATTGACAGATTTATATAGGATGAAGATGATGATGGGCAAAGCTTACATGTTGTAATGTGAATTTGTGCTTTGTGTGAAATGCTGTAAACTTTCATCAAGTCTTCATTTGTGTGGATATGGTGTCATTTTACCTGAGGATGAAAGGTGTACTTTTAGTTTTCAAATAAACTCTGACGTAGTTAAATATGAAGATATGAACAGAAGGATGAGTCCCTGTATGTAACTCAAGGCCTCATGTTGTCATCCATGTGTGTTTGAGCTCTGACCTTGTGTCACATGGTCTTCAAACACAGTGCGTCTTTCTGCCTCACATGGTTGTGAACAATAGGACTTGTTTCTCAGATTCCTGCAGTCTAATCGTGTTATGCAATCTCTCTCAGACCACAGTTGGCAGACCACCCCAACATGGACTCTCTCACTGCTCGTCATTTTGTCTCTTTTCTCACACGCTCCCTAAAACTGCCTACTGACTACATAAATGTGAGGGAAATACAAAGTGTATGTGTGTGAGCTCAGTGGTGCCAATGGGAGAAAGGATCTTTGTTCTAAAAGCCAAGTTTCAGCTGTTTAAAGGAGCAATGCTAGTAGTTCCAAATAATTTAAGATCTTTGTATGTTATTGTGGGATAACATTTAATTACAGCTGTGTAGTTGGAAAAAAACATACCATTACACATAGGGTGCTTTGTAATGTAATGTGAAGAAAGGTAAATTAGATGACACTAATGGTCTACAAATGAGCTTTAATTCCCAGTGACAGAACTGATCTTTTCATGGACATTGGATCAGATGGAGGAGGCTTAGGCTGGCACAGCTCTTCTTACTTCACACATTTGTGTGATGTCATTAATCACTGCTGACAACAACTAAACTCATTGCTGCAGAAGCCTCTGATTTATGGTCTGTCCATGTTAACCTCAATGTGCAGAACATGAGATTAGTTTCATTAGAAGTCATTTTTGGTAACGGATGAAAAAATAAAAGCTAACAGCTAAAATGCAGATTACAATAGGCATATATGTACAACTGAATTTAGGATTAAAAGCCATAGTTGGTGTCAGTGCATAATGAAGATAGGCAGATAGAAAGCAAGCAGAAATCATGCATTATGGAATGCCATGTTGATGTTTAAAAAAAGGAAATGCTTAAAAATGTCATGGTCATGTCTCAGTCAGATTGCAGTTTATGTGACATGTATGATTTGATAATGGTGAGAAATATGTTATATTCATACTGTACTGACCCACGCCTTTTTACATGGCACTGTTTTGTTACATTCTGCACAATATCCCTGCATCATGTCATTGACGTGTACGTGGCCTGTGTCTGCCTGTGATTATTTTGTTGAGGTTTGCTACTGATGTTAGTGTGTTGACAGTTTGGTACATTTTCTGTTGGGTTGAATGGAGAAAAATGAACAAACAAACTGAATCTGTCTCAACAGTCCTGTTGTTGTTGTTATTATTATTATGTCACTCATATCCTCTCTCCCTTGCAGAAAATACTTTTTTTTTTGTATTTGTTGTGATATTTGTAAGTTGAGATTTTGCCTGATTTCTTTTTGTGATTCTTTTGTTTAGCAGCCAAACCATCCACATGTGTTTTCACTGTAGAACAGACAGAACTTGACCTGGATCACTTCTTTTCATTGGGTACACCTTTGGTTGTTTAATTTGCATTGTGGTCCTGGAGAAGTTTCACACCATAACATTAAGATGACCTTTGGCCTTTTGAATGTAAAATGTCATTATGTCATACTTTTATTATAGAATTATAAAATATTATAGAATTTTTATGGTATTTTGTTATAATTACTGGATGAAACTTAACTTATGGCCAAAAATGTATGCTGTGATGTCACAGTGACCTCGACCTTTTGAGAATTAAATTCTAATCAGTTCATCTTGAGTCCTATGAACGTCTGTGCCAAATTTGAAGAAATTCCCGCAAGATATGCCTGAGATATCACATTCAAGAGAATGAGGTCAGGCTGGTGGATCACAACCCAAAAACACAGGCACAGAGGCATAAACTGTGAAGTCATACTCAGATTTTGGGTTGTATTAACCTCTGATACGAGTGTCTTTTCCTCTGTTCTCATCTCAGTCTGTCTCTCATGTACTGTACATACAAGGAGGCAGGAAAAGGAGAGTATAATTCATTTTACAGAATAAAAAATGGTCCGTTTCTAATGACTCATTAATCCAGGTTTACGTTTCCATGCCCTGCAGGGAAGGAATCATTTGAGCGCTGATCACAAAGTAAACTGTAATAAATCAGAGAAGGGGTGGCTGCATGCCAAAGAACCACTTGTAGAGAGGTTGCTGGTTCAAATCCTTGCAAAAGCACCAATACACGCACTCAGAGTGTTGTTTCCCTGTAAGCTTCCCCTCCTCGTTTTGTCCATCCCAAACTGCGTGTATTGGCGTGGCCTCTGGAGGCCTCATACAGTCGATTACATAAGCTTTTCGCAGCAGAATCCCTGCGTGCAGGTCTCTGTGTCTCTGGCTCCAATGGAACAGAAACCACTTTCACTGTAGATGTTGACAGCATTAGTCCAACCGGTAGAGCTCCATGGCAGCCGTCTGCCAATCTGTCTTTGTGAATGAGGATTGAGCTTTTCCAATCTGCTGCCCCAACCCCAGCCCCCTCTTATCTGGTTTAATGTTATAGTTTCTCTGTTGTTTCTTTCCAGATGTCACTTTGAATGTTGAGGACATGGACGGTTTTAATTCTATATGAATGAATGAAACAAAATAATGAATGAAAAATCAGTGGACAGCAGTTGTGAACAAACAGGGACCCCTCAACATTACAGTGTGCATTGTTCGAGGTGTCATATTTAATTGAATGCTGTAATCCATAATTTTTTTCTTTCATTTTCCTGTCACTCAATAATCCTCAGGAGTCAAAAGGCATTAATCAGCCGCTTGATGGTGTTAGCAGACGCCGTCTCCTGGAAATCGCTGCTGTGGCTTTCCAAACAGCCGCTGAACATAGCTGCTGGGCTTGCGTGACACAACACAGAAATAGCTTTTGCATCCACTCACAGCTGATTGTGAATAACAGGACTGAGCTCTTCGCTGGCAGCTACAGAGACAGATCACTGCAGACCACTGAGAGCCCCTAGTGGTTCATACATTTAATCCCCTTTTGCTGTCTCTCTTGGCCTCTGTACCACCAGTGATGGAGCAGCAGCAGCACATTAATGTGATTACAAAGAACACTAACTGTTATCTGTTTAATTTTCTGCAAAATGCACAGTTTGCTGAAGATGCAAGCAGACATTGTAGCTGCAAAAAGTGATCTCAGTCAGGTGATTGAATGCCTGATAATGCTTTCAAATGATTCTAATTTTATTTCACAGTCACAGATTACTTTAAATAAATGCGTTTTAATCTTCTTTCTCGACAGACCTCAGGTAATTACATCACAAGGTGACACTGTAATTGTATAATGTGGGGACAAATGAAATTAATCCAATTAGGGGAATTATAGGTAACACTGCAGAGCTAATGTCTAAAAACCAATGTTTAGTCTGGGAGGACGCCTGCTGGACATATCAGGAACTGCAAAGAAACATTTAAATCTGAAAGAAAAAAGAGCATCCATCAAAAATAGCATTTTGAAAAGTCCAGGAAAAAAAAACAACCCAAACTAACTTACTTCCTATCTGCTGTTTTTTCCCTCATAATTTTTCCTTGAACTTGGTGGAAAATGTAATGGGTTTAAGGACAGGAAAGTAGAATTCATAAAGCTTTAGGACAGACACAGCAGTGCTGAGAGAATCCAGCTGCTCTTACCCTGTACAGATGTTACGTAGGTCAACTGTGGTAAAACTACAATATCCTGAAGATGGACTTGGATCTTGGATACAAACAGGACATATATATGAACATGGCAGCCGAAAACTTAAATGGAACAGAAATAGACCTTAGAAAAGGCTAAAGCTGCACTAATAATCAGGGTCATCCTCTGTCAATATGAAAAAATAAAATAAAATGGGGAAAAATAAGGATAAAGCTGTAAACTGTCTATAAATCTACTATCCTACATATGATATATTTTGGTGAATTAAACATCGTCTGCCAACGTTGATAACATTTAAACCCACAGATCAAATGCACTTCTCTTCCCGCTGAACATCCAGTTCATAGTGTGCCGTTTTCAGTATAGTTTTATAATGGAATCTGTGTCTGAAGGAGCTGAAAATGAATCAATGGTATAAATATAGGCTAGGATACAACTTATGCAAACTAAGGACAGGTTGTGATGCATAAACTTAGCATTTTACACAAACAATTGTTTAAAGTACAAAACCTTTGTATCATTGTGGACAGTTGTAGCATACACGTCCTGTCTGTCAGTGTCTGATCAGCTGATGTTGCAGTGAATTGTGCGACGGCATTATGTCCTCTCCTTCTGTAAAGGATAGTCTAGCGTATACTAAAGCAGGTATGAAGGGAAGCAGTGAAGCTCCTTTCCTTTGCATTTAGAGAATTTGGACATCTCTTATCATGGCTGACACTCAAATACTTGTGGGTCATTTCACCCAGGAGCCTTTGTAAGCACCCTTTGTCTCAAACAGATTGACCAGGTACATGTTTCCCAGGCCGTTTTTAATAAATTTGGATAAAAATTAAATTAAAAATTATCATGTAATATTACATACGGCTTTTGTAGCTTTACATGAATCGTTTAGAGCCAGGTTGTTCAAAAGGCAGTCTTCGATATATGGCCGAACAATTTACATATGAAATGAATACATTAAACTTATATTATTACTTAAGTAACTTATCCTATTAATTACTACATCCTATCAAAGCCACAGTGATGAAGTTTTGATTAGATTAGATTAGCTTTATTGTCATTTGACAATGTCACAGCAAACGAGATTACGATGCACAGTCCTCCCTAAAACCAGTGCAGCCGCTGCCACATTACAGGTGCCGCCATCGTCAGAGAATTCAGAAGTTACAGTACAGATACAGATAATGCAAGCACATGCATAAGACATACTTAATGTCATACTTTATACATTATAGACACAGTACACGTGGTCACATGATGGAACTTTTTCAGTGGATTCGGTGGGGGGGTACAGGAGAAGAGACAAAAAAGGATTTGAGGCAGACTAGGTGGGTTTGGGAGGGGGAAAATGATTGTGTGTTGTGCGAGTCCTTGAAAAGTTTGAGTAGGAGACGCAGGAACTTGAGTTCTCTCAGTCCTGTGTCTTGGCCTTGGAAGGATGTTGTGACTGCATGGGAACAGATTAGAGGAGAGACTGAACCCAGCTGCTTACTCCAGGTCCCAGGAGAAAAAAAAAAAAGCTGGGAAGGATTTAATGGATTTCTGCATAATTTAGTAATAACTCAATTTAGTTATAACTGGGCCTCAGCATTTACTCCTCACTTCAGAACAGATAGATCTCCTACACAGTTCGTCCAAACTCCTACTCAGTCCCGCGATCTGCCGAAGCGCTTCCGCGGTCTGTCCTGCAATGAAATCCAACTTCTTGTGCGACTCTGCTCCTCGTCCCGCCAGATCCTGCACCTTGTCGTCCGACTGTGACACCACCTGCTGTAATACCTTCACATTGTCACTAACCGCTCCGCAGTGTTCCTTAATTTCGACCGACAGCAGCAGGGTCTCTGCGTGCTGCCGTCTTTCCAACTTGACGATAGACCAGGGCAACTCAAAGACCAATTAGGAGACAACCAGCTATCATGAATCCAAATAGGTAGATGTCTTCAATATCCTCCACCAACAGAACCGACAGGCACACCACACCCCACTTGTCCCAAGCGTCAATAGTATAAAAGTTCTGCAAAAGTTCCGTTAAGGCAGGCGGGCATGCCTGGACCCCTGTTTCTGGGTGAGAAAATCTTAATTGCGCTGAGTGACCAGCGCATCAGTTCCATAATTGAGGTGTTTTCAGGAGCTCAGCAAGCAGGGGATCAAAAAAAAGTCAAAGTACACGAGACACTCAGAGGCAGAAGCAGGAGAGGAAAAAAAGATAAGCGGGAACTGCTAAGAAACACATCTGCACTTGACGAAAGACAGAAGGAGAGCATTTAATATAATATAAAATGTGGTCCTTATTTTTTGTTACTGTAAAAATTGTATTTATGATTGTTTGTGTGTTTCCCTCTGGTTTTCTTGGACATTTTGAATTGCTTTGCAGGTACTGTATTTTATGAGGTATTGAGTTTTTGTCTAATATTTGAAAAACCCTACATGTTATTGGTGTATACTGCCATCTTGTGACCACAGCTTTCAGTGGCTTCAAATCAAGTAGCAAGTGAATTAGTACAAAGGTGTTTTTGGGGAGCTGAAATCAGAGAAAATAAGTGTAAATATAGATGACCTGATGTCATTTTACACTCTTTATAGCATCTTTGTTTGTGTCATGGGGTAGATTTTCTATAGAATGAAAATCTATAGAAGTTGGGAAATTGCTCATTTCCTCTCAGATGTTGATGCTGGTCTGTCCTCATAAACTGTGGCTCCTCAGCGAATATGACTTTTTACCTCTAGAGGCTGCTGTTGACCTGGAAACGAGAATCGGTTTGACTCAGCCGGACATGTAGGATCAGGGATTAGGCTTTTTTTTTTTTAATAGATGAAATGCTTAAATCAAATAATTCTGTATCCTTAACTGCTTGTTTAATTGCATTGGACAGTGTGGTTTGTCATTAAACTATGCAGTATTACTGTGGGTGTCTGCTTAGTGCTCCAGGTTGTTTCAGGTTTTGATAATATAATATGTAAGATCATCTGTAAATACAAATACTGTCACTGTTGAGGTTCAGGATATTTCACATAAAGATGAACTTAATGTATCATAATAAAGTCATAGCAGACATTTTAATTCTTTTCATTCATATATATATATTTATTTTAAATAGGAAGGCTGAACTTATTCTTATGACTGCCGGTGGAGAAAAATATAGAGAAAATAATAAAATACTGTTTATCATGTAGTAGTACCACATTAGGCTGTATTACAGATTTACGTTACATTTGATAATAAGCTGCAATAGCAAGAAATCTGTATTTAAAAATATAGATCTTCCTTCTGCTACTCTTTCTGACACCCTTAAAATTTTACACATTCTGAAGTAACCTATTATCTTGAAATATTTATGGAAAAATCTGTTTTTTGTCAGGTAGACACAAACAAATGCAGATGTTTTTGTTTATTAACCAGAAAAAATAAAACTAAATGACAGTTTATACACATCATACCGGAGGTGTTTCATTCTTACGCTGAAACATCCAGTTTTGACCTCGACAGAACAGGGCACGTGCAGAAGGGAGAATGTGGCAGAGATCAATGACTTGAGAGTGATTCTTAATGCAGTATATCACAAATGCATGGGTGTCCAAAAGCTTTTTTCCACCACTGTGTAAGGATTGATGATATGATGTTGTTTTATGTCGGTATGGAAAAGGGTTGAGCAGTGAGTTGAAGCCAGTGGGGAAATAAGTTGAATATAAAAATAAGTTCCAAAAAGCCTTACATTGAACCTATCTCTAATAATACTAAGTCAGTTATTTTTTTCTAGAAGTCATTCTCATATGTCTATGTGGGACATGTGTGATCTGGTGAGCCATCTTTAACACTGTAATGGGCAAATAGAAGGCTTTGACAGCTCTATTTCTTGCAGAATCAAACATTTAACGTCTCTATATTCAATGAAATGCATTTTTCTTCATAGACAGCTCTACCTTAGTTGTGGTTAATTGTTTAATTGTGAAGCTTTGCTGTTTTACTGAGTCAGAAAGATATTGTTTAGCATTAACTAATCCGGGATCGTTTGTGCTCCTGCACCTGTGCCCCTTTTGTTCAAATATGGTCACTTCTAAAGACAGGGTTTATATGGGTTATGAAAAGTATTAAAAGTCATTAAATAGATTTTGTGAAAATTAAGACCTTAAGTGGCATTAAAAAGCATTAAATTCGATGTCTGGAGGCATTAAAAAATTAAATACACTTTATGGAAAAAAGTATTGTATTGTTTTTCACGATTTGTTTTGATTTTATAAACATTTAATTATTTTGATTGGAAGTGCAGTGTGATGATTGACAGGTGGAACCATTTAATTGACTACTGTTTGTGGTCAATACACAAAGTATGCTTGGAATGCAACGTGTTGTGAGCGTGCTCATGCCGTGGCGAAAGAATGGAGGGAATATTTGCCAATGTTGGAAAAATGGGAAATTGCAAGTTTCAGCAGAAGTGGTTGGAGGAGGAACTATTCAGAACCTGGTTAAAGCCTGTGGATGGTAAACTGTCATAAAACTATATATAAAATGGTATCTGCAGTCAGACATGGGCATTAAATGTGTTTAGTGGCATTAAAGAGGGCATTAAATTAGATTTCCTGATACCTGCAGGAACCCTGAAACAGCCAAATTGCAAACTACTGGCTTCCAAATGACCAACAGGCGACACCCACTAATTACGTATAATGTTTATGAGGGAATCTTTACAGCTATTGGACCTCTTCCCCCCACCTTTGATCTAATGATATTTATTTATGCAGAATAATGTTTACTGTCAGACAACTTGAATTACAATATACTGTTGAAAGGTAATAGTTGAATTTTTGCCTGTCTCCAGATTTTATGAAGTAATGTTTGCTAGTGCTTCCTGTAAACGTATGAAGTCCACCTCCAAAGTCTGCCAGGCCTTTTCTCCATCTGTCTGTAGGAGCTTAAACTGATTTGGACACTGAAAGAAAAGCAAACCACACAGGTGATGACCCCAACTTCTTATCTCTCTTTCTTCCCACCCGCCTCGCCCTCCTCACAAACCCATTTCATTTTTCATCATTTTCACCCAGCCCTACCCTCCCAGATGAAGATTTGTTTCGTGCTCATCCACTCGGCCCCAGCCTAACCACCGTAATTCAATTGTCCCAATCTTTCTAATCTAAAGATTTCGTTTTCATTTTTCTAATACTATCAAGTTAAAAGGGGAGGGCTGGGGTAGAGGATGTGGTGGTGGGTACACAGCTTGGGCACCATTTGTGAATATTACAACCTTGTTTTATTCCTCGCCTTGATTAATAAGACTTTGAACCTGCCCCCCTCTCCCTTCTCCCTCATGTCTCTTCATCTCTGATTACATCTCTGTCTCTATCATTATGTCACTTGGGCTGTTTTCTCATATCTCTTAATCCATTCCATCTTTCTTTTATTTCTTTCATTCTTTGTTTTTTTTTTTTCTTTCTTTCTTTACTTTCCTCCCCCTTTGAGTCAGCTTCTAAGTCCTAAATCATTCTGATTATTTTGCTGTGAGAGGAGCAGCAAAGCGTATGGGGAAATCGTTAAATCCATGATGGATTACGACGTCCAGATTGTCATTTTGAATTAAAGAAAATGATAAGGAATGCATGAAAAAGAAATCTAAAAACAATCATAAGTAGATTTTGTTCTCAAGGAGAAACTGTGTTATAATGATGAGCGGGTGGGGTGGGCATGTGGGGTAAGGGTATTGCATTCAATCACTGAACATCAGCTCGGCGTGTGCCCTTAAAACCTTTCCCCGGCAGCTGGGCTTAACCAGGACCTGCATCCACTCAATTTAGGCTCTCATCAGGAAAGCACTCAGCAGCCATCTTGTTTGTCAGTTTGCGTTATTACTCTCCTTCTTCAACTGTCTCAGAAGCTTTATAATAACCAGTTCTGCTGCTCTATGTGCCTAAGTGAGACAACAAAATATATGCAGTTTACCTCGAGTATGTTCTGTTTTCCATTACCTTCAGATGTGGTGAATTAAAGTAATTGACACATTTAAATCCTTGACACAGAAGTAACGCCTCACTCTGCTGCTGTCGGACGGAACAGTGTTTTCCAAGTAATGATGGTAGCATGCATGAAAATATACACTATTCATTCATCTTGTTTACATGGAGAAGAGTTCTGCTTTATGGAAAGGAGCATTTTGCCTTTAGTCGATAGATCGATAGGTCGGTAGATAGTTGTGGGGAAAAAAAAGAGTTTCACAAAGACAATGTGAAACCAATGGATCGTCTCTCAGAGGAAGAGTTTATTCGGCTTACATGATGAACAGGCACAAAGACAGCCTCTCAACATCTGAATAACTATGTCTTATTCTAACATTTGCTCTTCATGGTGTCTTCAGGATTGTTTACACAAATATGTTTACGTAAATGGTGGATAAGGCCAAAACTAAGACAGACATACAGACGCCCCGAGCTCCAACGGCCTTGACGAAGTACACTATGTAGAATTCACAGTTTAGCTGTACTTCATACAGAGTCTAAGTGTGTACAAAGCTTACATGTACTATAATGTGGCTAAATAAGGACATT
>JAPQRP010000014.1:4101732-4137582 GCA_037367295.1 Apogon hyalosoma
AAAGTATCAGTGGCCTCAACCTGGAAAACCATTCCTGTTTTGGGGGCCGTCTCATTGTTGCACCTCTGATGCACCTGCTGTTGATTTCATTAACAACAAAGCAGCTGAAACTGATGAACAACCCCCTCTGCTACTGAACTGACCAGATCAACATCCCAGAAGTTTGACTGATAGGTTGCTGTACTCTGATTAAAAAGTGTTCCTCTAATTTTTTTGAGCAGTGTATATATATGCTTCATTTTTATATTATGTCAACTGTGTTATGTAATGTCTTGTTTTTATATCCTGTATTTACCATTGTCCGTTTACCTGCTCAGGGACTGCAAATGCAAATGAACTCTTGGGTTACTCTGGTGCAATTGTGTGACTGCGCAATGTCCCTGTCAAATGAAGTGAAATTTAAATTGGGGCTGTCAAAATTAACACATTAACACGGATTAATCCATCATCATGATTAATCTGATTAAAAAATTTGAAGACAAGTAACCCATCTGCAGCACAGAATGAGTCTGAACGTCTCTTGCATTGTATTTCGGGCAGTTTATCCAAGTAGAGTTACTGTCGCAAATGGTCAGCTGATCCGGTAGTGACAGGCAGCAGAACCAACCCATAAAGATGTAAGACGCTAAACAACACGTTGGCCCTCTGGATGGAAATATGAGGACAAAAAAATCCCAGGACGGAACAGTTGTTTCAAGTTGTTTTGTTGAAACTGTTGAAGGTGTTTAATGAACAGGTTAAGTGCATATATTTTCCCTTCTTTCTTGAGTCTGTCTGCTCATGCAAAATGAAACATGATTAATATAGATTAAAAGTTAATGATATTTAATATGATTCATCAAAATTAATCCACAGCAACCCTGTGATTAATCTGATTTAAACGTTTTAATCCTTTGACAGCACTAATTAAAATATTAAAACAAGCAACAGAGTTCAGAGCGAGAGAGCGATGCAGCAACAGGGCAGCGTAACTTAACTGCTTTATCTTCCAGTCATATGTTCTGTCACTTTATTGATGCAGGAGATCGCTTTCCAATGGATTTAGATTTGTCCACACCTCTAGTCTGTGGTATTCATGCTTTTGGACCCTTGTATGTCTGCAGTTTCATCAATATCCACAGAGTAGCACAGATATATTTCAACATGACCCAAAATGGAAACTTTCCTGAAGAACCAACATGCTTTTGTCCATATAGTACCTTGAAAAACATGCATCACAAATGCATTGTCTGTTTCTTTTCATTTCTTTGTCCTTTACCTCGCTGTGCCAACCCTTTACTTTCTCTCTTTGTCTTTGTCTGTTCCCATATCAAATGCTGATATGTGTAAAGGGAGAAGGAGGCGAAGATGGCAGCCAGCGTTGCACTGTGTGTGTGCCAGGAGGACATTGCGTTGAAGCACCAGTGAACATCTGGCCTATGTGCCAATGATTGGTTGGGGAAGTTCCTCAGGATATAACACTTGAAAATGTCTTGGCATGTTCGCGACAACAGCAGTGCAGTTTGTGCAGCGTGTGCGTCATGTTTCACATTGTGTGTAAAAGAGCACTGGTAGGTGGTAATATTTGTAGTGTGTGTTTTGAAGGTTGTGATAACTATTATGTGTGAGCGGGTTTAAGATGATTGTAGTCTTCGGCTTGTGTGTGAGCTGTACAGTACTTGTGTGTCAAATTGCATCCTTGTGGCTGTGTGTTGGGAGCTTTTACTTCCCACCATTAGCTCTAAAGCCTTTTTTTGAGCAGGCGGCTGATTCTTCCCTTGATTACTATTTAGACTTGCACTCGTTTACTGAGCGCTGACTCTCTTTGGTTTTATCTCTCCATTTAAACCTTCTGCTACATCGTTATTCCTCTTTCTCTCGAATGATTTTATTTTCTTTGACTGCAGTTCATAACAGTACTCCTTAAGTTCAGCCAGAGGCCAGTAGAAGTTTTTCCGTTGTTTAATTCTTTTATTCCTCACCCTCGCTCACTGTCTTCTGTCATTTCAGTCTCCTCTACTATTTCATGTTTTGTTTTTCCTCATTGTGACTCTCCCACATTCAGTTCTCACGGTTAAACATGCATGTTTTTCTTCTTTCATGTGCTTGTCATGGTTTTGGTGCGATCGTAAAGGAGGCTTCGGCCCTCATCGGCGACGTCTGCCCGGCGGTGGCAGCGGGCGGCGGGCCGTGGAAGATGCGGCAGGGTTGTTAAGAGTGTTGTTAAGAGAGCGGCTGGCAGCTGTTCCTGACAGGTTGGGGATGGAAGGACAGATGGTGTTTGATTAGTGAACAGACCGCTGATGGAAGGAGAGATGGAGGGAGAGAAAATGATATCGGTTAACTTACGACGGGGGCTGAGAAGGAGTAAAAGATGGACGGATGGATTCTGGATCAGTGGATGATAAATACATAAGAAACAGAAGAATCGGTAGATGAGACAAAGGTGATAGTACAAATGAATGAGGTTTGACAAATCAGAGATCGTTGCATGAGTAGTGGGCTGACTGCCAACAGAGAATATACTAGAGGAATTAGTTCATGAACTGAAAGAAAGGTGGATGAATGGATGGGTTGGAGGGATAAAAGACTTGAAAGAGTGAGGAGGAGATGGATAGCGTGCTGGGAGGAGGAAGTGGAAACGCTGTCGGGGCAGCAATTAACTTCATTCACCTGGGTGCCATCTTAAAGAACTGATGCAAATAAACCTGCAGTGCTGGCTGATTAAAGTCTGTTCAACAAGCTAACAGTGATCGTTGTAGCCGACAGAGGTCCAATTCAGTCAGTCAGTTATTTGACTTATGGTTGAGTGCGAATGTGTTAAAATGATTCATAATTAGAGCTGAATATAGCTTCTAAGGCAGTCAGGCTGAGGTCAGATGTTGCTCTGAAGCTTTGTCTGAGGTATGTGGAGATCACAAATACAAACTTTTAAAAGGCAGCAGAGAAAATTTAGACAAAGAAATCCACAGCTGACCTGTGTGAAATAAAGAGCAAGGCAGAAATCCCCTGAAATGGCCCAAATGTTTTCCTTTTTTAGAGGAACCTAGTCTGTCTTTATCGTATTTATCTATAGTTTTGATTTATATACTTAATACTTAATAAAAATGCACGGGTCAGAATAATATGTATATTTAGAGATATATTAAATTAACTGGTTTGGGGTTACCGTCATATTAAAGAGGGAAGGATTGGTCATTAGAGAATGAATTGTGGAAAAATTGTGATCAACTTAACAGGTTTATTCAGTCACTGAATACAGACACTCAGAAATTGAAAGTGTCATCATTCAATATCGGATGTGTCCACCTCTGGATTCCAAAAAAGCAGTGCAGCAATGACGCACGGAACTAAGTCTGATGATCCTGTCCTGAGGAATCCGCTCACTCAGACTTACTGATTGGACTGGGATGACAGCGCAGACGGTGAGCGACTTCACCGCGGCTCAGACCTGTGCGTAACACGCTAATGGCAAGTTCTCTCTGTTGCATCGTAAGTCGTAGCATTTTTAGCTGCAAAAACATTTTTGCATTTCCTTTGCTGCATTTATATCGGCTATTGACCACACCTAAAGTTACCCGTCAAGCGCGACTCTGTACAAGAGATTCAACTCAATGTCCGACATGAAGGGATTAGTCCAAATGCCGATGTTGTGCTTCAGGAATGAAAAAAAAAAAACAGCTGTTAACTGTGTTACTCATCTCGTGAGCAACATATACAAAATAGGCACCTGAGCAAATGATTTTCTGGAAATTACACCACATGTCTGGACCGTGTGTTTTAATGGCGCTAAGTATACATATATTTGCATCTACATGATGATATATTGTAAATATGTATGCATCACACCATGTCTGGCAAGTGAAGGGGTAAATCTATTCCTGACCACAATCAGTGATCGAAATGTGCAGCCATTACGCCCACATTCTTCAGCATTATTTATAGCAATGATGATCATGCAGGATAACTGTCTCTGCATGCACATTTCACACTTTTATGCAGTCAATATCATTTATATAGGAGATGGTAAAATTGAAGGTCATTCCTCTCGCTATAGGGTTTAGTGTAATGACTTGTCTGTCAAAATAAAGCACACTGCTGTCTCTAAAAATAGGCATTTAGTTACCTGGTGCTTTAAAGTCTGTGAAACCTTAAGAACTTTCTCTTTTTCTGACATAAAACGTGATCACATTTTTGTCCGATCCATTGAATTAAACCCATTAAACTATCAGTTGTTAAAGAAAATGACCTAAACTTAAACATTTATAATAACAAAAGCATTCGGGAACTTATGCGGCCCTCTTTATAAGCAGTAAACTAAGCATTTTCAGTAAGTGTTTATCTGACCTCCACATCAGTTTGCGTTTTTGCGTTTTTTTCATAGAACAGCTTCAGTGTAGGGGTGGTGTTTGTTTTCCTTGCATGAACAGCCTCCTTCAGGGCCTCGCAGAGAAGATCAGGTTAGGTCACAACTTTGACTTCCATTCTGAAAGGTTACAAGAAATCTTCAGACCATGCAGTACTTACACAAACCTGAAATTTTCACTGGATTTAGGAGTAAAGATGATTGATTAGAAGTCCGTGTTTATCTGTACAAACAGCTGCAGTTTTGTTAACATACAGTACTTGGTGTGTCTTTATATCTAAAAAGAAATATGCATTTTTGTTTTGAATATTTGCTGTATATCCCGTGTGTGTGTATTAATAGAAAAAAAATGATAAATGACTAAAATGATAAATGACTAAGTGTGGTCATGCATTTCAGGAAAGGATAAAAGACAATGACAGCCCCTGGGACATTATGAAGGTATGTAATATAACACAAGATTATTTAAGATAACATCCAGACAGTCGAGCCAAGAGAGTTGAAGGTTTACTGAATCCAAATGGAGGTCACATTAAATACTAATTTCACCTGCAGAAACTGTATTTTTTGTGTGTTTTAATACTGTACACATTTCCTGCATATTTTTCCTCATTTTTTATTGATTTGGAAAAACCAATCATAAAAAAACTTCCATTTCAGGTACATTTCAATGTCCACGCCTCAAATGGGGACAAGAGAGTGATCATTGCTAATCCATCCCATATATTTCTTGTTAAAAATAGACATGCTCATTACAACCCTTAAAAAACAGCAAAACTAAAGGCTACCTAAGACTTTTGGACAGTGCTGCACCTCTAAAGCCTCTGTAAACCTCACTGCACATTGCAGCTCAGAACCTGGATATGCTGACAGACGTTCAGTAATTGTTTGACATTTCCTCAGGAGTGGTAAAACATGTTACACAAACTCTGCCAGCTAGATCTGAAATGATTCTGAACACTTCACTGCAGGCAAATGCAAAACCAAAGTAAACTCACTTGCTTTGTAACCTGTGTTAGTGACATTAATACTACAAACCCATAGTTAGTGCAGTGATCTCTATAAATATATTAATTGCAGTGATGGTAAAGCAAAAGTTAGCAAAATAGAAAAGTTTTGCAATCCCCTGAACACTAGATTAAATGCTCAATTATGATGCAGTGAGATCCACAAGCCTACATTTATCATAAAAAAGGTTCACAAACTTTTACCAAAAGGTTGTCACAAGGAACTGGTTAAAAAGTGACCCTTTTCGACCACAGCAATGGCTGGACATTATAGAGGAAATGTATACCATGGAAAAATTAACATTTCATCTGAGGATTAAGGTGGGAACTTTTAATCAAAGATGGGAGAAATGGACCATATGCAAGGACACCAGTTCTTGTTACCAGATCTGATGTGGGAAAGCAGATGAGTGCATATGGAACAGCCCCCCCACCTCTTGTTGTTTTGTGTTCTGTTACTGTTATTACTGTGCTGTAATTGTGTTTTTAAAAAGTTAAAATAAAAAAAGGTTCACAAACTTTTAAGACCTGTGTTAAAATAAATAAGTCCAAGTCTGGTTGATTTTGTGCTGTTTCTTGTAGTGTATTTGGGGTACGCTTGATATTAAAAGGTACTTCTGCCTCATCCCAGGCCATTGCATCCATTTACCAATATGGCGATGGACATGAATGAAGTCTTTCCTAGAAACACATGCACACACACCACGATCCACTTTAGCAGCAGTTAACACAGAAAAGCCAGTTACAGCTATTAGAATAATGTTGAGGAGAGATTTTCTCTATAATAAACTCTCTCCCTACTCCATAATAATAGCAGCCATTACCCAAGATGTATCACTGTCCTGCCATCTCTGCGGACAATAAGTGTGTTTGCATGCGTGTTCGTGGTAGTGTGTTTGTGTGTATGACGGGGCGATTGAGAACAAAACAATCAGCAGGCCAACACAAACACAGCTGTTTTATTGTTGCACTGCTCAGATGTGCTTTCACAGGCAGACGGCGCATGTGTGTATAAAAAAAAAAAAAAGTGTGTGTGTGATCATATAGAGCAGAGTGACCCCACCTCCTGTCCAACCCCTCCTGTTTTAATAAAAAGCTTTGGCAGTGTAGGCTCATGTACAAGACAGCGCTCATCTCCATCCGTCTGTATTTGTGTTTTGTTCTTTGTGCTGAAATCTGCAAAAATGGTGGTTTATTAATATGTGGTGAAGTGCTACATGGGAATAACAGCGAGAAAATTAGACATCGACATTTCCTGTAATTTTCTTTTTAAGCCAAAACACGGATTTATGACCACTCAAGATAAATTTAGTTATCTTACTTGTTTTATTAAAGACACATTACGATGATTTTTATTAGTCTCAATACCAACCATACCATTGGTCCTTTCAAGTTAGTGTCACAATATCGTTTCAATGGTTGGTTTAATTCCTTTGTAGTTTATATTTCTCTACCTGTATTATTCCTTAAAGGAGTAATATTTTGCTTTTTTTTTTTTTATTTTTTAAATGGAATTATGCATTTTAAAACATGTCCCTGTGGTCTACTGAAACTGTAAATGCTCTGCTTGGGTCTGAATTCTTCATTAATTCAACTCCACAGATCCATCTTGAACCCTATTTCTGAGTAATGACACCAGAAAGGTCATTTTGAGCGCTGGCCCTTTAAATGCAAATGAGCCACTTCACGCCCCACCCCCACCAGGTTGCTGTCTGTGCTGCTCTGTCCCATTCAACCAACAACTGAACGTTTTGGGTAATCTGCTCCAAGTTTGGACATATTTTCAGTTTTTACTACAAGCGCTGTTGCTGACAATTATGTCGTACTCGGAAAAATGGTCATTGGAAGTCTTGACCTTATATGTGCAAATGTTGTGACATAACTGGTTATAGATGTAACAAATTAAGCAGGAGTTAAAACGGGTTGTAGAAATCCCCTCGATTTTTGCTAAAATGAACATAAATATAGGTTTGCAGCACCTGGAGGGTTCAAATTCAAACTTTTTGAGCTATTAGGGTCCAAATACACAAATTAATGAACCAAAGACTAACAAAAGTGGGTTTAGCAAAATATGACGCCTTTAAAGATTCAGTGTAATACCAACTGAATGCATCTCTCTCTTTCCTCTATGGTAGCTTGGAAGACCCTAAAGACCCTCATTAGAGCCAGTGTTGGTTTTGGCCATTCTAGGCTTTTTAGTCAAGGTCGTATTATGGCACATAGGTGACACGAATGTACACCACCAGTGGAAACAATCCACAGAAAAAGGAAGTCAGTTCTGAGCTACTGCAAAAATGTAACAGAGCACGGTGAACTCTGTGGAAGGAGATTCTACTGAGGTTACGCACTAATGAAACATAACCTTAATAAACCTCGAAAAATATGGAATTAACCAGTTTTAAGCTCTTTCTGGACACATTCAATAATTTTTAGTTGTCATTCAATGTAACAAACCTGCTTCTCTGTGTTTTATTACTCACAGGACTAGATGATTGGTTATAAATCCTAAATCAAGGGTTACCAACCCTGGTCCTTGAAAGCTACTATCCTGCATGTTTTAGATGTTTCCCTCTTCCAGCGCACCTGACCGTTGTTATTGGGCTTCTGCAGCGCTTGATGGTAGGCTTATCATTTGAATCAGGAGTGTTGGAAGAGGGAAACATCTAAAACATACAGGACAGTAGATCTCCAGGACCAGGGTTGGTGACCTGTCCTAAATAACAGCCCATCAACACAGAAATGACAAAAGAACACATATTTTTTTTACTAATACTAGTAGTATTTATTATCCCTTTAGTTCATGGGAAAATTGTCAGTGAATCAGTCAACTTAAAGCGGTGTTTTTCAACTGTGGGGTGGCCTGGAATTTCTAGTAATTGATAAAAATAAAAAAATTAGTAATCAAAAAATATTTTTTCATGATTCGATATAAATGTTATTATAATTAAAATACCACACACTTTTCCAAACAAAAATCAAGTTAAAATTAAATGCTGGATATAATATCTGAGAGGGCATATCTTGATAGACCCGATCATGTGCTTCAACCTGCCCGGATACAGTCGCAGTCAGAAAATCGGACCAAACAAAGAATGGAAAGATTTCTTCACCTGCCTGTGCTCACTAAGACATCTCCAAGAGAAACTGAGCAGCAGACACCAAAAAGGTGCATTTTATACATTATATAGCTTAGATTTTGTCTAAAATAAATGCTTATTTGCAACACAGTATAGCAAAGTATTACATGATCAAAAACAAATTTTAGCAAAAAAATGTCTCTTTTGAATGTCGCCAGAAATTTGATGTTAAAATAGTCACGAGCCAAAAAAAGGTTGGGAACCACTGACTTAAATGAATTTCAACAAAGTTTTGAGACTTAATTTTTACTTAATTACTGATAAAGTTGAATTTGGATTGGCAGGAAACTCACTGGTTGGCCCCTAAAAACAAAACAAAAAAAAAGGTTTTACTTCTGTAAGTTGGTAATGGTTAATTTATGCTGCATTTATGTTCTTGAAGTTCTGGCAATATTAATACTTACTATACGGATAATACCTTATTACAAATGCCAGAATGAAAAAGACTTTGTCACAAGCCATTTATACAAACCTTGTTGCTTTTTCTTTTTTTTTTTTTCTTCCCATTTTTCATCTGTGTGTAAGAGTGTGAGAGGGGGAAAAAAAGAGAGGCACATTGAGTGCTGGCACTTTATCCCATGCTGGTGATGGTGGTTGGCATTGTGTGATGCCAGTTAGTGTTTGGCGCCAACACACAGAGGGCATGGTGTGTGTTTGTGTGTGTAAGCGAGGGTGGAAGAGAGGTAAGTGGTGTGAGAGGAGATGAAAAAACCGACGAGGGTGGAAGGAGAGGTAAAGAGGAGACAGATATGAGTAATGGAGGAGTGAGAGAGGATGAGCAGAGGAGGGATAGATGGGTGAGAAGGATGGTAGGGCAACAAGGGCAGACAGATTGTGTCCCTCCGCCTTTGTGTGTGTGTCTGTACCTATGTCTTTTTGTGTGTCTGTCCCTACCGTCTTTGTACTGGCTAATCTAGGCGTCAGCAGCTTTTTGAGGCTTTTGTGCTGACAATAATCACACAGCGCTCCTCTTTTCAATTCATCAGCAACAACAACAAGGGATCACATGTCCCTTATACAGAACCAGAGAGAGAGAGAGAGAGAGAGCACAGAGAGGAAGAGGTTGAGAGAGGGCGCGGACAGAGTTAAAGTGGTCATCATGTTGCCTAGTTACTGCTCTAGTTGATGGTGATTTGGTGTGCGTGGGCAGGCTCATGTAAACGGTCAACGCCCTCTGCACCTTCGCTGAGTGCAAAAAGAATTGTGAAAAGTAAAATCACTCCCAAACTGTTTTTTTTTTTTTTTTTTTTCAAAGAATAATTTATTTCATGTTGCAGTGTGATGGATAAACAATGAGTAAACCACTGGTCAAATCTGTAGCAAGCATTAATAATCATCAGAATAACATTAATAGGAATAATTATTTCAATTATAAATAACAATATCAGAGTAATTGTTACATCTATACAAGCTACAAATATCAGCATTTTGTCGTATGTCTTTTTTTTTTTTTTTTTTTTTTCTGCTGTTAAATCCTTAAACACTTCACACGTGATGTGGCCGGTGGAGCTGCCCCTCTCAGCCTCGCAGAGCAGATAGAAAAATTTCAAAAAGTGGTTTGATTACCTCTGATGATTTCCAGTTTCAGCATTCATATGGGACAGCAGGTATGAACACTTCTTCCAGTATTTAGATTTTTAAAAAAAGGGTTGTGTCACATGGTCTGAATCGTATTAGCATTTGTTCCCCTCTGAACCACAGGATCATTGTTGTTCATAGCATGAGTCAACTTTGACTTTTGTTATAACTACCAAATTAAGCATACACTATCAACAACAGTGATTTACACACATTAGACCCACATTTCATCAAAAAAAACATACAAAGGTAAATTTTGCAGATTAGGATTTTGAATACTTTGAAAAACTCAAATTAATTGTGTCCAGTGTCCCGCCTTGGTTTTATCTTTCAATCCTGGATCAGTGCTGTCGTAGCTGAGCCTGATATTGGCCTGTCACACATATATATCCCTGTTAGAATAAGTAACAACACTGAGGATTGACTTTTTTAAGTTATGAGAAGTGTCTCCATTACATGGTTTGTCCACTAGAGAGCACTGACAAACTCATGTTTTACCTCTAAAATCTACTCAGTGCATAATTCAGTCACACATATTTGATAAGAAATGTAAAGGGTTGCTTATTAATCAGGTGTGTGTGTATGGAACAAATGAATCACACGTTTAATCTAAAAATATCAATGCCCAGTATTAGAAACTCTACCTTAGACTGAGTGTGCTAATAAAATGGTTTTCTAGTTTGGACTGCAGCTGCCAGTTGTGCTTCGCTGCTACATGATAAATAAAGTTCTAAAATTTTGTCTTTAATGCTTTGGATGCCTGAATAAAACATGGGCTGAGAGGGGCAGCCAAGGAAGAGTTGGGGCAGGGAGAGCCACACAGTCAAAACAAACACCCAGTAAGTCTCAGTACAGTAAGAAGAGTGAAAAAAGAAGGGGATAAACAACAACTAAGTTTGTTTTTATGCCCAGTTTGTCTGGGTTCGGGTGAGGGTTTGGGAATGCTACTGTGCTTTTCTATTCACGAGGTGCGTGTAAGTGTGTGTGCTCGTGGTTCTGTGTGTGTAGCTATGTGAGTGTGACTGAGGGTTTGTAGAAGAGAGGCTGTAAGCTTATACAAAGGAGAAAAAATACAGAAACATCACTTTTTTTTTTTCAAAAATGTCCAAGTAACTTAAAAACATCCACAATAAAAAGATATTTATATATTTTCTTCATTTCTAGTTCTCCTGACTCCAGACTATGGGCTGAAGATTGAGCCATCATCTTCATCCACTGCAGAGGGATGAAGAGCGAGGTGAAAACGAAGGAGGAGGAGCTTTTCTGTAAGTGCAAGGAGGTTCAAATTTCGCTGTTTTGCTTTTAATTTATAAAAGTCTTGAAACAATTAATTTCAGCATCATCTGACTCGAAGGTCCCAGCTTTGTTCCAGAGGACTATCTTTTTAAATGCATTGAGGGCCTTTTTAGTCTTAAAGAGATGAGCTGAGCAGAAAACAACCCTCACCAAGCCCCTCCAGGAGCTTCTGAGTAGAACCACTTCATGTCTGTGCATCACGTTATCAAGTCAAACCTTCAAATGCATGTCAAGACCTCGACAGAGTCTAACATTACACCTCTGGAGGCGTTTTCTCATAGTCTTCGAATGGTCCTTGGAGGTTTGTCTTGCTTTCCTTGTTTCCTCCCTTGTCCTAGTCAGTCATGGAGGAGTTCTTGTAGACAGTTTGGCGATTTGAAGATGTCAGGAACCTCGCTGTCCAGTTTGCAGATCACCTTGTAGATGGCCTTTTTCCAGGATGGGTCTGCATCCTTTCCAGCCACGATGGCATTGAAGAACTCGCGGAGAGTCACTTGGGCCACCTCCAGAAATCGATCAGGAACCTGAAGTATTAGTGGTTCAGAGGAAGAGGGCAAAGCAGAGGTAGAAAGGAAAAGGAAATTGAGTCATTTAACAGCTTCAGGCATATCTACAGAGAAGGAACTTCTTCAGGTTTCTTCCCGTTTTTTGTTCTAAATTTAAAATCACAATACAATGATTGTGACAAACAAAATCAAAATACAGAACTGAGTTACTTGTGTAAAAAAAAAAAAAGTTTCACCTGATATTTGAGTAATGTGATACAATATATATGGTCAAGTAAGTGGGCACCACAGCAGAATTCTAGAACATCTCTGAACTGAATAATGGACATTAATCTGTTATATCAGTTCCGTCTAATTTCAGGACATTGGCTTGATTTCTAAATCAACAGTAATTTTTTCTCTTTCAGGCACAAGAACACAGATGAGGCACTGATGTTGGCTGATAAAGGGGCTGTTAAATGGAGATAATGTCAAGCTTCTGCACTTCCCACACTGAAGTGGGAGTTTTTATTATTGTTGTGAATATTGTAATTATTACTGAGATTTTATCTGATATCATGTTTACCACTAATGACTATTCATTAAAAAAGCAAGACTTGTGTCAAAATATCAGAACACACAGTGATAGCTGATTATTCAGATGTTAAAATCAGTGCAACGTAGTAATAACAATGTGAACAGCCATACAGAACGTGTTACTAACCATACAGCCAAATGTCAACAATACAGTACAGTCAATAAAAAAAAAATCTGTTTTCTCTGCTATGTGCATCTCCTATGAATGAAACCATGTCCAGTCACAGGAAATGTGCATTTTCTCTCAAGTGTCAAATACCACTATAAAACCTAAAAAAACGGATGTTCTGCAGCAGCTTGTGTCAAGAAGCATCCGTGTTCCTTTGAGTCTGCAAGTAATTTTTCTCCCATTTTATCCAAGTTGGAAATCTGTATTACTGATATGCAGAACTTTGCTAAGTCCAATTAAATTATCAATAAATAATGTGGGTCGAAACTTATTTAGTCTGTATAGTCACAGATCAGAGTAGGCTGTGGCAGGCGTAGTAGCTTGTGGTATTAATGCACTCTTATTTTTATGACATTACAGTATTAGTGGAATCATGTTGAGTGAGTTCAAGCCAAAACACAAAAATTATGAATAACAGTTTAACAGTCTGACTTCCTAATTCATTGCTACACATTTCATAATCTTTTCACATTGTCGTCAGTTATTTTCAGATGTGCATGTGTTTGGGAATTTTTTTATTCTTTTCAGTTTTAGCATTATGATCGTTTCATTCACATTTGACATTTAAAGGAACAAATAAATTGATATTGAAGTTTCCAGCAAGTTTTGCATACTGTGTGTCAGGGTCATTCATAGATGAATTTGTCAAAATCACAATGAAGATCCAAAAAAACAGAGAGGTTTCTTGTAGAAGATGATTGTGTACAAGGGAAGGATCAAGGATTTTGTGTGTGTATCAGGTGTCCATACATTTCTATTTTGAAGTTGTTCCTCAGCAGTGAACTTCCCCTCCACAGTGTACTTCCCCTTTCTTAACAGCTACCAGCTGTGTATGTGTGTGTTCGGTGTCAGCGTTCTTGCATACGCTCTCACACACACACACACAGAATGACAGATGACACAGTCAGTCCTTGACAATGGCAGGTGAACAGTTGTCTGTGATCTGTCAGTCTGTGTGTGTGTGAGTTTAAACATGAGCGAAGGGATTGCTGAGATCCAATTGTCCTTTCCAAATGCAGGCATAAATATACTGTCATCACAAGGCTTTGTGGATGTGTTTGTATGTGGGGTTTAATGCTGTGTGTGTGTGTTCAGTTCAGTTTGACAGCAGAACAATGGGAGACACACATGTGCACAGACTTTTCATTTTTTTCTGCCCTTTCTCCTGGGGGCAAGATCATACAAAGACACTAAACAACCTGACTAGATTCTCGCCCTCCCTCTCTCTTTTTTCTTCTTCTTTGTCTCTTCTCCTTGCATGCAGATGCACGCACATAAGCACACACACATGCAGTGCTGACTCTTCCAGACAAGGTACATGGGCCTATACACCTCAACAAACTCACACCCACACACAGAGGACACCAGAGTGCCGTCTGGGTGTAACCCCCGTCACGCGTGGCAGGACATGCCAAGGTTAGCCGCCACCAGAACGGATGAATCGCACAACACACACACTGTTGTACACACACTCCCACTCACAGACACATACACCCTAAATGATTCCCTGGACTCTCATACACTCTGTCTACCCTCTCCTAGCCTCTCTCTCTTTTTAGCTGGCCCCGTGAGACCACAGTTATTTCAATGAGGCCCTCTGTCACTGTCTTGCTATAGACACAACTGAACACACACACTAAGGCACATATGCTCTTATGCACACACACCAAACTTTAAGTTAACAGCAAAGATTCAGATTTTAGAAGAAACATGACCTATGACATAATACAAGTGAGTTAACAGTTTGTCCAAATTATCTGAACTAAAATGACCAAGGTAATACAAATGAGACCCCAAAACTGTAAATTACTCATAGACATCAGCAGGTGCCTATGAGAGGGTTTTCATTTGAAAAAGTTCAAATACATATGTTTCAAGTCTGCAAGAAAATACAGAAAGCCCCAAAGTCAAGCTGCAGTTTTTAATAGTTGCTGTGAAACTGCCCACTGGGAAAAATGAATGTTGAAACCTGAGCTTGATCTTGAAGATGAATGTGCCTTTGAGGCGTCCTCCCCCTCCTGGATTAAACTGCTTTATCCTTTCGTTGCTCACATTTACCCTCATCTTGGAAAAAAATATCCAATATTTATGTCTTCGCAGAAGTCCTTTTTAAAATAAATTCTCGCTGAATGTTCTCAAGGAAAAACAGCCAGATCTTTGACCTTCGTATGAGTCCAAATAAAAGCTTTATAATTGTGCATCGCACATACACCTTTATTATACTTGAATACTGCTGAGCCTCAGCTCCTCCCACTTGTGAATTTACTTTCACTTTATCTTTGCAGTCGATACCTTGCATTGCATAGAGCTGTGAAATCAAAACAGCCGCACTCCAACGGATAGAAGTGGAGTTGGTGACCTTGACCTAGAAGGACTCTAACCCGTGTTTTTATGTTGCAGCGCTGGCACTGCCTTGTTCAGCACAATGATTGGTGTGTTTTTTAAATGTTTCAGGGTGATGTGCGTCATTGTTGCAGTGGCAAGAGGACTCAAAGTGCTGAAATAAGACTACAGCAGAGAGGGAAAAGGACACCACTGATTCATAGAGGGGTAGGAACACAAGCAGAAAGACTGAAATGAAGCAGGGAGGATATTGTGTGTCCAGTTGGGTATCGCTTAACTGGACAAACACACATATACATACACACACACAGACACACACTTGGGTCCAGATGCCCAAATTTGTCTGGCCATCGTAAATCAGTCCAATAAAGAGATCTAAATTAGGCCATCATCAATACAGATGGGCCTGTTTCCCCTGTGTGTGTGTGTGTGTGTGTGTGTGTGTGTGTGTGTGATTTACTCCTGGCTTGGATCTTGATATGGTGTCTAGTTGCCAGGAGAGAGAGAGTGAGTGAGGAATGGGGAAAGTGGGAAAGAGAAAGAAAGATGAAGAGGAAGAAAGACATTTCGTTCCCAGTAAACATAATTCGCATGATTGCTCTGGTTTGGTGGGTAAATATTGGATGAAGGAAGGCTCAATTACTCTCTCTTCTCACACACACACACACACACACGCACACACACAAACACACACACACACACACACACACACAGACGGACAAGGGCCTGTAAATCTCTAAATCGCTGCCCAACAAAGAGGCCTGCTGGGACCCCCTCTCTTCCTCATTTTCCCCCATGTCTCCCTCTTTCACTCATCCTCTCTTTTTCTCCTTGTTGGCTTTTCCTTCCCTCATCTCACATGTCCTCTTGGAAATGTAGTCTTATGAGAAATGACAAGCTGACAAGTGTTGATAGTTCATCAAACATGCACACTCATTAAGCATATTGTGAGACTTGATCTTAGAAGTTCTTCTTCCTGACAGATTCATTTGCTGCTCTGAAGTGTCACATACTTGACTTAAATAATTTTGTTAGTTTTTCTTATTTACTTAAGTAAATGAAGGTACTTTATGAGGATAAATACAAATCTTAATCATCTTTAAGCTAAGTTTGCCCTAGATGTTGATTTTTGTAAACCGAACAATATTCTGTTGGAAATTTATACTTAACCCTTTGTACTTATGAGTGATTCACTGTTATAAACTAGTCAATACAAAATTTGTAGCACAAACAAAGCACAGCTGTAAGCACTTAGCAACAGTGACGTGTGCCTGCTAATTTGGTCAGTTTTTACAGTGAAGGCCACAAGCACAAAAGGGCAGTGTTGCACTAAAAATTATTTTTAGAAGAAAGGAGAGCCCTTTATAAGTAGGTTACTTCTTTATGCCCCATTTTAACACATCTAAAATAGACTTAAGTTACACACTCAGATCATCAACATTGACTTTTCTACACCTTATTCATGTCACATACGCAAATGATGACACAATCACCAGAACTCATTTAATGCTACGTTCAAAAGGCTATGTCATTGTTCTCATCATTTTTTCTAGCTGCGTTTGCCTAATGAAATATTCAGTGTAAATAACAGTCTGCACTGGAGTAACAGCCTTTTTCACTGCAGCGTTCTGTTATCTGTAATCTAATATTGAGGTGTGTTATATGTGTGATGCAGTTCCTTCTGCACCAAACATTAACTTGATGAAGTCACTTATTCATCCCTAAACTGGTTTATTTTGCCTTTTTAATTGAAATATCTGCAAAGTCAGTGGGCTTATATACACTCTAGCACAGCCTCTGACAGTGAGTGTGTTGAAATGAACATATTGTCTGCAGAATCCTTTGTTGTTTCATTTAAGACTCACTAATAACTGGTCACTTGGTGAATGTTGGCAGATTTGTTTTTTCTGTCCATCTAATTTTTCTAATCTCACACCATTCCCTTTTTCATGCCTTTCCTCTCCTGCCCCTGTTCACGCCCCTCCTCTCCTGAATGTAAGCCACTCCTCCCCCTCCATCTCCTGTTCTGTAAAAGGATTAATACTCTCTCATCTCTAAACGCTGTCACATCTGGGCTCCGTGTGTCCTCAGGTGACTCCTGTTCACCTCTGCATATGTCCGTCTATCTGATTTGCCTCCTATCTGTTTCCTCTCCATCCTCACTCGCTGTCTTGCACAAAAGGGAAAACACACACAGTAGGCTCTTAAGAAGGCGCTATACAAACACCATATGTTTGGTTCTCAAGGTGTACAAACAGAACGAGATGGTTGTGCTTGTTGGTCCTTTTCTTTCTGTTTTACTTGATGTCTTTCTACCTCCCTCTACATTTGCTTAGGGAGATGCTGTCTTGTCTCCTCCTGTATATGTTTACATTTTAGCACCACTTAATCACTGTGTATTCTTCTGCTCATCCGTCACTTTTAAAACCCCCTTTATAGTCTTGCTGCTACATTCTGCTCTTTTCAAATGCGCACAAACTTTGACTTTCCCATTTTATTGCCATTCGTTCATGCAGTGGCCTTGAGGTCCACTTTGCTGCTGGTCAGTTGAGTATTTTTCTATCATGGAGACAATACTGGAACTCTTTCATGTGCTGCTCTGTCTGTGGACTGAGCAAACGCTCCGAGTGTATGTGTGTGTGTGTGTGATTGAGTGGACATATCATTTTTGTGCCAACACACGAGCATCTGCTTCCTTTTTCCTTCTCTCTCTCTCACTCTCTCTCTGCTATCAGGCCTGGCTTTAGTCACACACACTCTGGCAGGAAAATACAAGCACACATAAACACATAACCACAATAGAGTGTCCTTTCACTCTCACTCGTTTCCCTTCATGCCTTATCCTTAAGCAAGAAGTGGTCAATGAAAAATGTATACACTGACATTTTTCATTGTTAATCATTTTGTGAATCCATGGCTTCGAGTTGTGGTTCTGTCTCCTTCAATGGGCTGCCACCACAGTTGGGCTCTCATAAAATTATTAATGTAATGAAAATCAGATATCCATTTACTCATTTAGCATGTAAGCAATGGAAAAACCAAAATTACAGCTTCATTTAAAGTTACGCCAAGATGAATATTTTCCGAATATTTCACTTTACACAGTAATTTATCCTACAACTCAATCAAGCTATCAAATTTTATTTATATAGCGCCAAATCATAACAAAAGCTTTCTCATGAAGGGTCTTTAAGGACTTTTTGGGACAGCCTGAGAGGAGTGAGTTACAAGGTAGTCTCGGTGTAATAAAAGCATGGAGTAATTTTTCTGCATCATTCTGTGTTAAAATATACCTAATTTTAGCAGTATTACGCAGATGGAAAAAGGCAGTTTTAGAAATCTGTTTTGTGAGTTAAATGATAAATCCTGATCAAAGATAACGCCTAGATTCTTCACAAGGGTTTAGGGATCCAGGTTAAAACCATCCATGGTGACTACTCTGCTGGACACTGCATCCCTAATAATTTTTGGTCCAAGCACAACTGAGTGTAACAGCAGAAAGTTTCTGGTCATCCAATGCATGCGTCACTGTTTTAAATCACATGTGACTGGCCTTGCTTAATTTGCATGAGGTTAATTTAAAAATAAAATGTAAGTTCATTGTTTTTATTGGTGTTCTTGATTCTCCCAAAATGTAACTAACTTTTTTCTGTTTTTTCTTTGCACATTTATCCAAAGATTGCTCCAAGTCATGGTTCATTGGTAATATTCAGCCCAATAACCCACTGGTATAAGCTTTTATTTTGTGAATAAGTCATAATGGACTCGGGTCTCTTTTAAATCCGTGTGGGCACACGGTAGCTGTTCTGGTAGTGTGTGATAGACCTTTTTATTTGAGTCATTATCCATGCAGGAATAGTAAATAAGGAATGCTCACTCTGCCCTTTGTTACATTCATCTTCATAATAATGCACATTAAATGAACACTCTGCAAATTGTATCCAAAATGTTATTGTTGTGGTTTGAACCTGAACACAGGTTTGGATCTTGAGCAGAATACACCCCTGTGGGATAATGTCAATCAGTGTTAATGCTTCTTTAAACATAGATTTTAAGATATCTTGCCCCTCAGAAAAAGGCTTGTTCAACACACATCTGTTCTTGTGGTTCTGTTGTGTTTGTGTAAAGCTGTATACTCTAAAGGGAGTCAATTTTGTTCTGGCTGCACTATATACACTGTACATAAATAGAACAGAAAACAACCTGCAAGGTGCTCTTTGACACAGTCACCCAAATTCAGAGCAGGCACATGCTGCCATTCCAAACTCAAGCAGGAAGTGCAGCGCAGGAAAGATGTTCATGTAATTATACATTTTTATGGCGCATAAATCTTTTCCATCCTTATCTCCGTCTTGGCCTAAAGGTCATGTGTTAAAGAACTAAGTGGAGACTGAAGGTTCCTCCAGGACATCAGCAATATGTTTCCTTTCTCTGCTGCTCTTTTGTCAATCAGTCACTGATCTCACTGTCACCAGGACAATGGCAATAAAGTTTCTCTTTGTTCCGACTGCATGTGACTGAGAGGAAGGGTCTGCGTCCTGAGATTGTGTCTGTGTGTGTCTCTTCGCACTATCGCATGAGTGTGTGTACTCCTTTTCTGCACACCCATTACGTGCATCTCGGTATCTCTGCACACCACTGTCTGTGTGCGTGTGCGCATTTAAACACGTGCAATGCTTCCTAGGGTTAGTGTTTGTGTTCTGTGGTTCTTTTTGTGTGTTTTAGCAAAGTGTGTGTGTGTCACCCATAGAGGACAATAGCCTGGGTCATCTGACTGAGAGGCTGCAGACCACTAGTATCACATGACGGAGGCTGAAGGCCACGTCTTTGTTACCAGGCCTATTGTTAAAGCTAAGGAGACAGCTGGGGCAGGGGAAGGGAATCACGGCATGAGCAACACACACACACACTCTTATTTTCACTACACACACATACAGGAAGAGAATACACAGGCCCACATGCATGCACGCACACACATACACCGCCCCCCTCGTGACTCCAATCAGGCTCAGTGACAAAGATGATGCCTCCTCTTCTCAACTGGAATACCAAGACACACACACACACATTGCAAGCAGATAGCTATAATTATAGTGACAGAAACTGGCAGGTGGCATTGTCTGTACCATACCGCTCTCTGTCAACCAGCAACAGAGAAAAGCAGGCAGTGAGGAGACTTAGTTACTTAGTGCTCATTATGTGTGTTCACATGTGATATAGACTTGTGAGTGTGCCGAAGTAGTATCTTTTATATACAACTAATTTGTTTTTGAAAATGTTTTGTAATGTAATTACGGCTCAACATAACAATCAGTACTGAATGTACCTGCAAAAACCTTATTGTACTTTATTTCTTACTGCGTCTGAATCCTGGCAGTTAAAGCATGATTAGAGACGTAAATGGGAAACTTAAGCAACTCAGGTCATTAAGATAAATTTTACTTTTCAGTGGTTTGCTGATTTTATGACTTTCTGATTTTTTTTTTTTTTTTTTTTTTGCTTGGAAATGTAAAAAAAAAAAAAAAAAAAAGTAAAACTCGGTGCAAGGTGTCATCTAGTGATAAAAGCCTTAACCAACCAACAGCACATGAAGCCTTAAATGTGATAAGTTGCCCAAAGCTCTACGTCCAGAATGAGGGTGGAGAGAAAAAGAAGCAGGACAGGTGAAGTCTTTGAAATTCACCTCCTCTGTGGTGTATACACCCCTTCTGGGTAGGTTAAAACAAGGAGAGAGGTGAGAACAAGATAAAGACAGGAGAGAAAAAAGAAAATGCAAAAAACAAATAAAGCCCTATTTTTAGGGTTAATGCATTTAGACAGAATGATGCAAGGAGCTCAACGATAAATACAAATGTAAGCACAGTCATTTATTTTGGCGCATTTATTTACTGCTTTTCAGTCAGAAGAGTCAGTCTGATTAAAAAGCCCACTCTTAAAATCTATTCCTGTGAATTGAGCTCAGCCTCTTTTTCAGTAAGAAGAGGAAGCGGAAAAGATGAGTGAATAGATGAATAAAGAGGGAGAAAGGAAGACAAAGAATCTAAAACGGCGGAGAAAGACATGAGAAGTTTAGCCTTTCATGTAGTGCACAGCTTATGAAATTAGATAGCACTGAAATGTGAGTGTGTGACCACGCTGTGGCCTCCAGGTGTGTGTGAGTGTTGTTCAAAGTCAAAGGGCAGATTTTTGGTAACAACCACACCCGCCCTTCGAGGATGGGTATCTGTGCACTTTGACATGAACACAAATGAATGTCTGTGAGTGTGTGTGAACATACTGTATGTGTGCGTGTGTGTGTGTGTGTGTGTGAGGCGCAGCTGTGCTGTTGTTTGGTGCTGACAGAGCCAGTGAGGATCCTTGAACTGGAAAGATGAGAACGTCCTCTAGAAGGCTTCATAAAAATGTCTCATTGTCCCTCTGTAGCCGACTGAAATACACACTCACACACTTAAACACACACCAAAATATGACATCTTCCTTTCCTGTCTCTCGACCTCTATTCTTCTTTCCACTTAGATACACTTTGCAGTTTCAGTGTGTGTGTGTGTTTTTGTTTGGACGCTGTGTGTGTGTGTGTGTGTGTGTCTGTATTGGCACACCTAAGTAACCAGCATGTAGGTGAACTTCAGATATTGCACCAAAAACTTTTAACACATACGCTCAGGTAAGTGCCATGCCCATTGCTGCTGGCAGACTTAACCACCAATTCGTCAATCTGTTCTTAAAAAAAAAAAGAAAAAGAGGAAATGTTTCTCTTCCTCTTGGCAGAAGGCAGAAGCTGACACCTTTCCCTGAGTGTCCTGGCAAAGAAAATCTCTGTCTGTCTTTTTTTGTTTTGTTTTCTCTCTTTTTTGAAGATGAGACTATTCCCCGTTTCCTTTCCCTTCCTCCAGCCTCCCTTTCTCTACCTTCCTTTCTTTGCCTTCCTCATTAGTTAGTGGGCAGAGCAGCAATTAGGACCAAATTGTTTTGGAGACGGGGGGAGGGAGTGGAAGGAGGAAGATAGTAAGGACAGCGAGAGGGAGAGAAAGAGGTAAACACGAAAGAAGAGTTGAAAGGATGTGGCTGGAGAGGAGGGGAGGAGGAGGTAATTAATGAAGCTGCTATAATTACTGGGCCCTGTTTACGCCAACTTTGGAAGACAAACACACACATACACACTGCCGGCAAATTACACTCACCTTTCAGCAGCAATAATCTACAGTGACTGTTTAAAATCCTGGCTGTGTAACTAATGACATAGACTTTTTTCCCTATCTACCCATCAAATTCTCAAATTAGAGAAGATTTCCATATTTCTCCAAGTTTGACTTGGACTTACAGTTCTCTTTAAACACTTGCACAGCCAGTTACTTTGACAAGGAGCTGGACTTTATTAGACAAATAAAAGCTGCTGGGTCAAAAGATGACATGATTAAAAAAAACTAGACACAAAGTAGATTAGAAAAGAGTCTGAAGAAAAAAGTAGGTAGTTGAAGAGGGAAAGTAGAAATGGGGGGAGGGCAAGAGAAGGGGACAAAGGAGAGGGATAAGAGAGGAAGATGATAAAGAGAGATGACGAGGAGAACATATCGACAGAGGACAGATTCAGCAGGAAGGAAGGAAGCAAGGAAAGGGAGCAAGGAAAGAGCAAAAAGGGGAGGAAGGAGGAGGGGTTGTGATGGGGGACAAACCAAGGTGGAACTCTGATGATGCTAAATTTGGCAAAAGGAGAAGACTTCTGTGTGTGTGTATGTCGGGAGACTTGCTGAATCGGCCGTGGTTCCAGTTTCACGCCTCTGAGTTTGACGGAGAGAGAGAGAGAGAGGGAGAGAGAGAGCAAGAGGGTCCCTAGCTGCTAATGTTCCCTCAGGGCAGATGGACGAAAGGATAGAGGAACGTAAGGAGGGAAGTGTCGAGAAAGAAGGAGGCAGGCAGAAAAGGGGGCGAAGTAGGGAAGAAATGTGTACCTACCTTTGCATATACACCTTCACTTAATCGCAAAGGACAAGCACATGCTGTTACTAATGTCTTTACAGGCATCTTAAAACCACGTTTGTCCTCCAGCTACACATTTGGCCATTTTCCTTTTTTTTTTTTTAGGTTGTATTCATTTGCTGTTAACCTGAACATGTTATGAAAATCAAGTTACAGGGAGTTAAATGTAGAGAGGGTTTCACTGGTTCTTTCATTTGCTAAAAACTAAAGGCGTTTTCAAGAGTTGAGTTCAGCCGTCTTTAGTCCTCAGAGTATGATTCATTTGTGTACATGAATCGCACTGGGGTGTAGGCTAAAACAGATGTACTGAGAGCCTTTAGATGAGGTGGTCACAGTGCAGCTCCAAGTTAGTGGAGGAATAATGATCCAACTGAACTACGCAACTTTTAACTCAGTGTCACTAGCTTGCACGGTTGTAATTGTAGCAGCAAGTTAAAGAAATAGCCAAAGTCCCTAACATGTTGTTCTCGCAGAAATATACTCTAGTCCAGAACACCAGAGGTCCTTCCACAGATACAGTTTGTTTGACCAATAAGTGGAAAGAATATTCTGCCATAGTTTGGAGTTATGGCACTTAAGTTGAGTTACATTTTTCTCAGGGTTAAAACAGCCTGAACCAAGAGAAAAAAATGTGTAAAACTCATTGCAGAATAACATATATGTGAAAATGCTCCGGGATCCAGAACCTGATGGAGTCCAGATCTGTTCGTCTTAATGTCAGAGTGGATGTAATCAACTACTGTGCACACAGATCTCATGTGGATACCAGGGCAGCAGTTCTGTCTCTGTTTGAGGTCTTACACTAGGTGACCTGACCCGGTCCGACTGATTTTTGGGACCCTTTTTGATTGGGTTGTTTTCCACAAATGTGTACAAAACTGCAGAACAGAACTTACAGCAGATTCTTTTGTTAAAATTATACTCTGACGTAAAGTACTGTGCTGGATCTCAACTCCTAACCCCAGTGTGTGATCCTTTAACTCCAACACCCAAAAATAAACCCTCTACATACCTGCTAAAATAAACACACACTGCTTATTTGCATGTGTGTGTCTGTTTTCCTTTACAGCCTTGTTACTCACACACCTGTGAAAAGCTACCTGGTTCTGGTTATGCAAAACACTTGTGCTTCATTCCTCCAAAACGACTTTACCTTGAAGTCATTATGTATACAGGTATCTCTTTGTATTTAAGTTCCAACTAAGCTTCAATACTCCTTTCCCAAAGCAAAAAAAGAAAAAAACAAAAGTGTGTGTGTCAGCGGTGGGTGTGTGCTAATGGACATCTAAATGCTGCTGATGTTACGTTGAATAGTTTAAGGGCCCTCAGGTCCCCTTAGACCAATATTGGGAGGAAAAAAAAAGTGAGGGAGAGAATGTGACTTCTGCAAATCGCTTTGACAAGGACACCCGCGCCTCGAGCTGCGTCCTCTTTCGCCTCATCGAACACACACACACACACACACACACAAACACACATACTGCGACATCCACACCTCAGCAGAATCATGAGGTGACTGTTGCGCTCTGAACAGCTGACTTGGTAGAGGACATTTGTGCGAGTATATGTAAGTTGTGCAAAATCCAGTCTTGGAACATAACAGTAAAATTGACGGCTAAAATTATTTGTCTAAATATTTACAGTCTGAATCAATCTTATAGAAGTTTTTTTTATCCTAAAGACAACAGAGCATAAAGACATAGTAAAGGCCTTGCAGAAATATGGATTTAGTTATGGTTAACCCATAAAGACCCAAACAGCCCTATGACTAAAACCATCTACTGATCTAAAATGTTTAATAACTTCTGAACCACTAATCCGATCAATGCACGTCAATAATTAGTGTAAAATGTAGTTTTTCATCTTTTCATGGTCATCAGATATGACCCATTTGGATGTTCAGAGGCTCTGTGGTGAACGTGGAAACACCATCGTCCTCAACAGCATTGATTGACCAGTAAAACCCATGGAGTTTGATCAATAACAGTGGATGGAGACACTTGTTTTATATTCAGTTAATGATATATTTTGCTGAAAGTCAGCTTTTCTTCAGTCTTTTCTGTTTTTGATATAATAATCCTCAACTTTAATCTGAATTTTTAATCAGGAAATTGAATATAGGAAAACACCTGATGTTCACTGAAAAAACCATAAAATATAGAGAATTATTTCATAATAAATTGTGATAAATCACTTAAGAAAAGTTAAATATAGAGAACTACTACAAAAGTAACACTGGGTCTTTATGGGTTAAAATGATGCTGAAATTTGAAACACTGGCCTGGCTTACCTCAAAGTCATTGGCCTTGTTGTAGTGCATGTTGAGAGCCCTGAAGAGCTCAGCATCGCGGCCCACGGTCATTTCCTCAGCCGCAGTCACACCTTCGTTGATGGCCTGCCGTGCAAACTTCTCCATCTGGATGTAGTAGAACTCCCTGAAGTTGCTGAACCACTTGATCAGCTGGGAGGTGATGCAACGATTGAACTGGGACAGAAAATGTAAATGTTAAGGCTGGTTGATGTCTAACTAAATGTATAGAGTGAATTAATTTTCTTAAAGTCCCAGCACTGTTGGTTAAATTAAGGATTTTGTACATTTCCCAGTGTGCCTTTTAATAGTAGACAAAGTTGAACAATAAAAGTAAGAGCAATTTATGTGTAGAAGTGATAGTCATTTTTTAAAAGATATTTTCACATGCCTAACTGATCCTTTGAAAGTAAATGGTAAATGCATTATGCAGCCTGTTTGGTCGTTTTGTAGATTCATAATAGTGTGGCTGTATGCTTGCTTCAGGACTTATTTGCATGGTATCCTCTAACCCTGGTATTTGGCCTCTGTAGGAGTGCCTGCCTCAGTTTCAGGTATGACATCTATGTACAGAATGAAGATTTTTAAAGGTGCGCCTTTTTAACCTCGTGCTTTTACTGCCCTGTGTAAATCTGTAGGTTTTCGTTGTTTTTGCCTCATGAAAATTTCATACAAAACTGAAAAGGAAGTCTAAACAGGAGAAAATAGTTCTAATTTGCCTACATTTTCTTGTGTGTGTTGGAATATATTCAGAGCATGTATATAAAGACACAAAGAGAAAGCAAGCTACAAAAGCCATTTGTCCAGTTAACTATCTATTATTAAACCAGACACACACATACACAGTTAAAATATCTGGAATATTTCCCTTTATCCACCTCATTAGCCACTAAAACAGTGTCGACACCTAGAGGGTCCTCATTGAGAAAAGAAATCGCCCCCTAGAAACCTTCCTAATCAAACAAGAATGACCCAAATATTATTTTATTGTAAAGTCTTCATGGGCTTTCAGACTAAGCAGAACCAACATTAAACAACTCTCATCAAACACTGTCCCTGCCCTGCAGCCCTCAGCTCTACACTGTAAAAAGTGTCTGCCATGCTGCAACATTTATGCAGGTGTTTAATGCACAGTTTTTGTCTTCAACAGTATGTGCCAGAGAAACGGCTCATCATGGCCAAATAAAAACATACTTAGAAATGACATGCATTTTAACATTACTGAAGAAGGAAATAAATATTCATCCAGTATAATTAAAGACTTTCAGGATGTTAAGTACTTGCGCTTGTTCGTAACAGTTGGTGTAACAAACTTGTGTCAGTGTGAAACGTGCTCGCCCTTCTGCGTTTACATCTCCTTCTCATAAGAAGCAAACATGGAAAAAAAACAAAAAAAAAACAAAACAGTGACAGCCCAGTGAAAGTGTATATGTGTGTTTGTGTGTGTGTGTGTTCGGTGAAGGGGAAAAACGGCTTTGACACGGAGATTAAGCTTGGTATTGTTACAAGGCATTGTCTCACAGGAACAAGGGATGAGCGAGAGAGAGAGCGAAAGGAGAGAGAGAGATGAATGGTAGCGAGGTAAAATGGAAAAAGGAATGCAGTGAGAGAGAATGAGAGGATGACAGAGGGACAGAGATATTTTTTCAGGAGCGGTCAGAGGGGGTGACATAATGGAGCATAATTGGGGGGGTTGGTGTGTGTGTATGTGTGTGTGTTCGCAGCAGAAGGAAAGAGGGTTGGTTTTACAATGCAAAGCGACAGGAGGAGTAAGGGTGTTTGCAGCGGGGGTGTTTTTGACCCACAAAAGACTCTGTGCACGAAAGGAACGTGATAACTCAGCAATTAACACACAGTTACACACAAGACGATGTCATCTGTCCGTCTAAAAACACAAACGATGGAGTCACAGGAGTCCTCTGACATGCAGACAACACATGCACATAGCGCAACTGCACAAACTGATCTGGACAAGTAAAAACAAACTGCTGCCACTCCAAAACAGGACCATAGTCGTGACCGAAAACATACAGTTAATATTAAACCAATGAATTTCACAAATCTCTAATGAAAGAGTGTTTGAGTGGGGTGCAATTCTTACTTTGTTAAACAGGTCAAGCTGTAGTAAAGTATCAGAAAGTGAAGCAGGCAATTGATTTTACATTTTAAGGGGGTAAATCTTACTCTAAGAATCTAGATGGCATATAAACATAAAAAGTTGGATGTTATCGGCTAAAAACAAAAAAAAGCCTTTGTAGCCGCATGCACACTCAAATATGTAGCACCTTAATCTGCAAAGTCAACTTTTTTAATATATATGTCATTTTTATGCTTACTTGTATTTTTCTTGTTCTCAAAATGTAAAAGGAGCTGTATAAACCTTTTTAAACATTTTTACGTAGTCCACATTAAAATATCTCTGATCAGCTGTGGCAGACTCCAGCGTCTTCCTGCATATTTCTTCAGAATTCTAAAACGTGGAGTAGCAACAGGTCCGTGTGGACTGATGAGGAGATCCAGGCAAACAGCTGATTTTGGTCCTCTGCTCCATTAATTACAGCTATTACACGTAATATTAGACAGTTCAATATTTTTTGGTCCAAACATGTTTTTTTTTACATTTATATAAAAAAATTTCTTCAAATTTGCATCATTATGAGTGACGTTCTCTGTCCCCTCCTCATTGTCTGGGAGACTTTACACTTACATCATATGCATTACATTTTTACTGTGTGATCTAGGAACGTTTATGAGTATATCCAGTAATAACTGACCGTCGCTTGTCAGTAGGTTTATAGATGTGGCCACTGGGACATTTTGGCTCCGAGGCTGACTTTGTCACCCTGTATCCACCTCTCAGTCCACTCACAACATCCTCCTGACAGTCAGTCAAATAATCATTGAAAATACATCACGATTTCTACAACAAATGCAATTTTACTGCCTCTTCCACAGTCAAACTATGTCTTTTTTAATCTTCTATTGTCATTGTTTTTGCTGTTACCTCTTTTACACATTTACTTTGCCATTACATCTTTTACATTTTTTCAATTTGTTGCATCTTTTTTGCCATTTTCAAACTGTTGAATCATTGACAGTGTTATAACGTTGCACCGTTTATGTCCTTTCTGTCTCGTTACATCTCTTTTTTTAATTAAATTGCAATATTAATAAAGTTAAGACACCGCTTTGCTATTTTAATACAAAATATAATGAACATTTCCTATTATTATAAATTTTACTATGACAATTAGCGACCCACTAAAAATACAAAAAGCTCTTCAGCCAATTTTGGATTTGGGAAAGGCAGGTCTAAATAAGTGATTTTTAGGATGTAGGTTTGGTGTTTGGACCCCCAGAATAGGAAACAGTTGTCAGGGTTCAGACTCTGTAAATATCTCATGCAACTGGACCAGGTTTAACATTTTATGGTTGGCATCAAAAAATTAAAAACTTGAGAATAATTGAAAAACTGCATTTTATTTACACAAAAGGGCCAACTCGGTACCTGCCCTCACACCCACCCTCTGTCCCGTCCAGCTCATCACAATCAGCATAAACCAAAAAACAAGAGAGGCAAGAGACAAAAGACAGAAAGAGAATAGAGATTGGGGGGGGGTAAAATGCTGAGCTTGAGGAATGCCATTTCTGTTTACAACCAAAAGGGGGAAAGAGAGAGTGTCAGAGAAAGTGTCAGGGTGCTCGACTCCCCCGTTCTCCTTCCCTTGATGGTGGCTGTTGTCAGCCCCCGAGGCAGGTTGGAAGAGCAGACGCACACGTCCTTTAAGAATCAGCCCACTTCAACCGGATTCATCAGAGCTAGGCACATTTTCCAGAGGACAGTGAATGTGCACAATCAACATAAACCCACGAATAGGAACACTCAAGTCTTGCTGTGGATCCTGGAAGAATGACTCTTGTAATAACTTTTTATGATTTACTTGACAGAATATGCTGCAGGGAGGGTTACTTCTTGTTGGTGGTGGTTTTTGAGAGATTCCTAATTTATAACATCCCTGAGCCAAAACGCATGGAGCTTTTACTTACTGCTGTGGTTGTAATAGAAGTGTAAGGCCAAAATGTATGTATTAAACCTAATTTAAGCCATAAAGACCTAGTGCTACTTATGTGGCAGTTCCCAAATGAATATTTATTTTAATTTATTGCCATTCAAATATTATGCTCTGCATTTTGCAATTTTTTCTGTGAAAATCATGGATTTTCCTATATTTAATTTATTGATCATGTAGATGTTCATAAAAGCTCAGATTAAAGTTGCTAGTTTTTATATCAAAAAGAAAACTGGAAAAAAGTGACTTTTTTTTTTCTTTAGCAAAGATATCATTAACTGAACATAAACCAAGTGTCTCCATCCACTGTCATTTTTCCAACTCCATGGGTTTTACTAGTGAATTGGTGCTGTAGAAGATGATGGTGTTTCCATGGTAACTACAGAGCCTCTGAACATCCAAATGGGTCATATCTGATGAGCATGAAAAGACGACCAACTGTATTTTACACCAATTATTTACGTGTATTGATAGGATTAGTGGATTGACAGGTATTAAACAGTTTAGATCAGTAGATGGTTTTGGTCACCAGTGGATATTTGGGTCTTTATGGGTTCAAGGAGAACGTGACTAAAACACAATGTATGCCACTTGATTTGATTCTTAACTAATGTACATCAGCCATCAGACATGGCTCAAATGAACCCAAATGCTAGGCCTTACATGGGTAGGCTGTAACCTATTGTATATACATGACAGTAACTCTTACATAACATTAATTCACCATTTATGTGGAGCTGCTGTGTGCTGACAGTGTGTATTTACTTTCAATTAGGTGACTGTGTTCACTCTAAGATATTTCTAAAAAAAAAATTACGCCATCTCCAGACAAATGCTTAAAACTGTTAAAACAGTAATTATTGAATTGAGGTTAAATCATTATCATTATACACACTATCGCTAGTTGATATCTTGACGTTGCCAAATTGGCTGTGTAACTCTAATTGGCAAGACGGGTGAGAGGCGGGTTAGACGCTAATTGATTCCTGCTGAGATGCCGGCATCAAGATGTCATTTCAGCATCTCGAGGCAAAGAGTCTTCAGGGCACTCGCTGATAAATGTGTCGCTGCTTGCGTTTAGTGTGTGCATGTGTGTGTTAAAGAGACGGCATGCATGTAAAAGCCCTCGGCTGGCAGGGAACTGGTGAGTGCGCGAGTCAGAAGGCGCTCCCCGAGCCAGCGAGCATCTAATTAATCCTAACTCCTCCATTCTTAACGAGGTCTTAATTACTCTCACTGACTCTCTCAAGACGAGTCGGAGGCGACCTCGGCGTCTCGTGCTAACATTGAGAATACGATTGTCTGGTCAGAAGGCAAGAGCTTTCACTGTACAATTAAGAGCTCATGTGTATTTATGTGTATGTTCGTGCTTGCTCATCTGTGACAGTTGTCAGCTCAACCCACTTCCCACACAGAGCGATGCGGCCATTGTGCATAAGAGGCTCATCTTTAAGAACTACTTTCCCATAGACAAAGTCCATTCAAGTCCAATTAGGGGAAGCCATTCAGGGCCCTAATTCCCTTACAGTGAATCTGCCTGATCCTCCTAACACATGGTACTTATTGTTCCCTGGGAAGGAGGGGGAGGCGGGCGAGCGGAAGGAGTAAGGGAGACGGTGAGATACAGAAAAAGAGAGAGACATTGACCCGGATTTTGGAAATATGGTAATGAGTGTAATGAATTCAATGGGACAATGAAACAGGACACACACATACAGAGGCAGATAGCAACAGGGCGCTCTGTCTCACCCTCGATCTTCCACACACTTGAATAACGCACCGAGAAGAAGAGCCTTGCTCATCACAAATAGGATTAGCCATGATTCATTTTTTTAATAAGCAAAATCACAGTTCCACCCACAGAAAAATATGACGGCTTAACTGGGATTACAGTTCAATTAAAACTAAATTTGACAATAAATCATCATTTGCATAAAACATGAATAATAAGAAACCATCAGTCTCTTTATCATTTGCAGAGTTTTAACAAATTCCATAAATACCACTCCTGTTTGTCTACACACACTGATATACTTTTATATGCAAGAACACGCTTATGCTGTAAAGTGGAAGTTCGATACAGAGGAACTCCTGAAATCACATGTTTTGTGTAGTAAAGATGATTTCACGGTGCAGTGGCAGTCATTTACATCACAATGTCTGATTAAAGAAAAAAAAATACCCTTAGACAGCCAAAAATACAGAATTATGTATTTAATCACTGCTTTATGATTTCAGTTTAATAGAATTTGACAAATTATATGAAATGATGTACAAAAAAGCACCTGTTTTGGACTACTTCCAGCAACTTCCAGGACCATGTGTGTCATGGATTTCCCCTAAAATTAGTATTTGGTACTAGTGTATCATTAACATATTGCAACATTATATTTCCCATATCTCCATTTATCCACTACTCCTGTAGAATGTCTTTTTAAGCACGTCTATGAGCTTTTTAGTAAATTAACAGTACATTTGTTACTCTATTGACATCCTCAGTAGATTTAAACAAACAGAAAAGGCCAATGTTTCATTGGTTTCAGTCTTTTCAGCTCAACCAGTTTAGGTATTTAATAAATTCCAATAGAAAAGTGTCTTCATTTCAGTAAATCCCACTGTGTCTGTGTGCAGTTACAGATCGTGGCTGTAATACTGTCCATCTGCTGAGTGAAGTGGCAGGCCAAAACACTGCAAACACCTCTTAATCTGAATCTATATTTGTTTAGATGTAGAGATTAATTGAATATCGGTTTGCAATGAAGCCACAGATTGGAGACTAGATTAATGATATCAATCTCTAAACTCATAAACTGATCCTATGCATTAACTCATTAGTCCTAAATGATTCGCTTTCCAAATTAAACTCCCAAAGCAGTGTTTCTGGCTAAATTAATATAAGCATATTTACTCGGATAATTAGACAAAGGAAGTAAGCTGATTATAGAATATTATCAGTGTCAGCACATAACAGTTTTATATGTTTTCTTCTTATTTCTGACAGAAAATAAAATGAATTGAATCCAGATTTAAGCCTGGAGCTCATTGAGTAGGAAGTGGCTTTTATGCAGTTTTAATATTTAGCATTTTGTCTGATAATTATGCAGGATGAGACACTGGAAAATTTTGATTTTTTTTTTTTTTTTTTTTTTTTTTTTATTCCTAAATTTGAAGGTCATAATTTAAAAAAAAAAAGTGTAAAGTATTAAGTTTTATGTAAAGTACAGTTTTATCACTTGTTCTCAGTTATGATAAATCACACACTCACTCACAAGTAGCGGGAGCAGGTAGACTTGGCAACCTTGTGTTTGCCTAGCAACCTCGTGTCCTAGCAAACCCTGTTGCTATGGCAGCTGATGAGGATGTGGCACTGCCATGAGGAAGTGGTCACCACAGATATGAGCCAAAGGGCAGCTGGTGTGTGTGTGCGTGTGTGTGCGCGACTGCTCATTTGAATACAGCGTCCTGAATCCGCCGAGGAGCCGTATGCTCCTTTGCAAAATACAGCCTGTAAACACAAAACAATCAGCGCCTTTGTTTTAAAGCTGTTGTTCTGTTGTCATCTCTTTCATTTGTTTGCCCCCCCTTGCTCCCTCTGTCATTTTCTCAGAACCCCCCTCAAACATTCACATTCAGTCTCCTCTTTCTTATTGTTGTAGTCTTGTAATTTGCTGTTGCATTTCATTTTCATACTTTGTTTTTCCCTGTGCATCCCTTTACCTGATTGATCTGATTAGTCGAGCAGATTCAGTACAACTTCTTGTGTTATGTCAGTGAGAGTAAGAGTGAAAGCACTGTGTTGTGTGCTTTTGAGGAAAGGGAATGTTAATACCAGTGTGTATACATGAGGAGGGTGTGTGTGTGGGTGGGGGGGTTACAGTATGTGTACGAGAGGGAAAGTAGGCGTTAACACCACCCTTCAACCCCAGGCCGATTAAGGCCAGAAACTCTAATTATGCCACAAAGACGTGACAGACTGGAGCACCCATCTGCGCTATAGGGTCCCACACACACATCCAGAGTAACGGAATAACACACAAAAACAAGAGACCCAAATTATATTAGGCAACAAAATGGACAAATGACGGTAGTAATTGGCAAGGAGAAATAATGAGAGGTCAGAAAAGCTGTCTGATTAACACCCAAGTGTGACTAAATCTAAACAGAGCAAAGCGAGATATCTCAGACAACGGCCCACACCTGTTTACAACAGCTCATCTGCCCCATCTGTCATGAGGAACACACTGGTGGGATTTTTTGAGATCTGATCGTAAAGATCACATTGACCTTACATCGTTTTAAGTCCATGTTGAGCCTGAAAGTGTCAGGATAAACCGCAAGACGCCTTTTTTTTTTTTTTTCATCACTGTTCTATTTATTTATAATTTGTATTATGTTTAGACAGTCAAGAACAACTGACCCGATTGAAGCTTTACACGTATGCACTAGATTTGAGAGCACTTTGTCAACATAAACATGCTAATCTTTATGATTAATAACTTTGCAAACTAAAGAATCAGTGGATAAAAAAATCAAAACAGATTTAAGTGTAAATTTGTCCTTGTCCTCTCACTCTTGGCATTCACTATGAAGCATAATATATTCATTAATTTATTGAATTTTTCCCATTGTGTGGGTTAGGGTTAGTCTGAGTATTGCGTGAGTACCTGTCGTTTTTATGTTTCAGATGTGTCTTATTGTTTTTATTCCTCACTCTAAGTCACTTTACCTCCAACCGTCTTCAGTAAAACAAAAACCTGAATTGAAAAGACCAGTAAAGGGAGGTGAAAATGGAACAAGGAGAGAGGGCATGAAGCAGAAAAAATATAAATGAGGAAAAGAAGTCTGCTAAGAGGTTTAAACAAAAAGATAAATGAGAGGAAAGGTGGATAGAATTTTTAAAAAGAGGGCAAGGTCTTACCTTGACGTCGGCAAAATACATTTTGAGCATGTTGGAGGAAGGGTAACGGGTGTAGAAGAACATCAGCTTGGCTTTCTTCAGGTGGTTTGGAGATAAGCCCTCCTGAATCTGGGTGATAACGTGTTAAGGAGAGGCCAATTTGATTTGTACACACTCAAAATGATCATAATCAAAAGGCATATGTTTTGCAGAAATGATTAATAAAATCTGCCCTAAGTAATTACTTTATATATGCCTTTTATTTCATTGTACTGCAGTTTCATCTGTACTACAGGATCCTAATCTAGTCAATAGAATAAAATGCACAAATACACAGAATCCTAATATTTCTGTACATTTATAGATACATGTATGTCAATATTAGCATGTTTCTAACAAATTGTGATGTCAGTCTCTCAGAAATTACATTAATATGTAACTTTGAATCATCTTTATCCTCATGATTTGACCTGATAGCACTGGGTTAAAGTTAGAGAAAGGTGTTTTTTAGTATTTAATTCAAACCACAGTCTTTTCCAAATCTTAACGTTCTTATATGCGATTGAAAACCTATGGGTGTTTGGAGGCAAACCCTGCTCTCACTCACTGGTAGTAAAGGATTTTGTTTAGAAAAAACAATAGTCATTGATGGCTTGAGGTTCCAATACATGGCTGTAGTAAAGCTCAGAACAATAACAGTACTACCATTTAATGCAACCATTGAAAATTGTGAGTTACAAATAGAGACACTCCATTCTCTAATGGGTGTGTCATTTTACACCCAAAGCAAAAAGCAAACACAAGCACCTGCTGGCTTTGGACCAAATCCCACATTCACTCCTGCATCTCGCCAACTGAAGCCTCAGTGTCTACCACACTGTCTCAACATGGAAAATAATAATTGTTGGGACCCTGGATGTAGGGACGATGAGCGTTTGTGTGTGACTGTGTGTGTGACAACAGCTGTGCCCCGCCATGCTGCCATTTCCCTACTACATTAACAGCCCTATAATCTATCAGAGAAGATGAGGCAATCAATGGAACCCCCTACAAGGTCAATTAGCACACAGACAAACACACACACTCTGAAACCCCAGGGGCCCTATGTAGCTGGAAAGAGGAACAAGGGAAGAGGGACAGAGTAGCATCAGCAATTGGCAGAAGGGTAAAAAAAAAAACAACAAACGAACATAAACTCACAACTTGTTTAAAAGGTTAAGAGATTGAATTATAGAAAAAAATTTAAGCCATGACCATTAATAGCGATTACTACATGACGGCACTCTAAATGCATGATAGTACACACTGTTTACCCAGTAAGTGAAACTAGAGGTGAGTCATGTTGTCATCCATCATGTATTTTAGGAGCAGAAACATCAGTTCACCAGACAACAACACTACTGCCTAGTTAACATTCATGCCAACCTGTCACTATCAGAGTTTGTATAGGTCACTTCATACATTGTGTTCGCTCACAAATACACACCTGCATGCAAACATGAGTCACAGTAAACGGTGTGAAGCCACATCATGCTGAATAAAACGCAGCTGACGTCTATATATATGTGTGTGTGTGTGTGTGGAACGGTAGCTAAAGTGAGTCAGTGAATAAGTAATGCAGTCTGCGATGTGCTCCTCTTT
>JAPQRP010000014.1:4154043-4176668 GCA_037367295.1 Apogon hyalosoma
GGCCACCAGGTGGCGCTTCATGACTGAAAATTCACCGTTTTAGCCATATCTTTGGAACTATTTGTCCGATTCATCTCTAAGTGCAAATGAAAGGTAATGATCTCAGCATGTGTTATGTCATGATGCTATGCCTGTTCAGTTCCACATTTTGACACTAGGTGGAGCTTCATGACTAAAAAAAATCATCGTTTGTGCCATCCTTCGTGTTAACGCGATAACTTGAAACATATTCAGTTTAGAAATTCCATGGTTTCCATATCAATGAATATCATGGAGAGGAAGGACTGATTCAGTTTTGGACAATTTACCATTTGTAGATTGCCCACAAGAGGCCGCTCAAAAGTTTAAAACCACTAAACACTCTTTTGTTCAAATCTCTGGAACTGTCTGACTTCAAATCAAGAGCAAATGAAAGGTCATGACCTGGGGATGCCTCAGGTCATGACATCATGGCTGTCAGGTTAAGGATTGGGGGTATTCGGGGATATACCCCTAGCCGTTGCTTCTGACAGCTAGTTTTGTCTAGTTCCAAAATGAAAGCAGCTGAGAACAAAATCCCTCCAGCTGCATATCTTTAATCAGCAGACACACACACACATGTAGGCGTTTGTAAGTATAGCAGCATGATCATCATCATCATCGCTTTTTATTAAGTAGCTGAAACTCTGAGACAAGCCCCAGACCCACCTGATCAACCCTGTGGTTGACTGAAATTTACATGTTTTATGTAATTTAACATTAATTCAATACTGGTTCATTCCAGCATCATGAACTCAAACATGTGGAGGCTGAGAGGTGAATTTATACGCATGTGAATACACATTTTCTGCTGCTGAATGGCAAGTGGTCATTTACACTTGTGTTTTTAGAATTTTATGGTTTTTGCAACAAGGCTTTTTTGAATTAATTTTCCTTTATTTACGTCCATGCAAATGACACAGGACACACTATGACACTATTTGCTTGAAAGTGCAGTTTGAAGTGACTTTGCCCTCTGTAGATGAAATACACACTATATTTTTGTGTCTTTTGCACTGGTTTTATAGCTGCAAAAGCTATAGTATAAGCTGTTACTTATTTAACAGGTCTGCTCAAAGCCTATCAATACCAAATTTGAAATATTAAGGTGTTTAGCCTTTGGAAAAGACATGAAAAATCACCCAAACACATACAATGACAGCAAACAAAGCACAGTAGTTTCACAGTCCAGTGATTTTCATTCTCTTCAGATATCTGCGATTATTTTTAGCTGGTAAGTTTACCAAAATGAAAGGATATTTTAGTCTTAGTATCAACTATCCACAGATTATTCTGGATTTATTTTAATCCTGTAAAAGTTCTATGTCTTGTTTGAAAGTAAGTCCTTTGAGAAGTTGTCACAAACATTGTTAGATTTCTGGAGAGCTAAGAATGAAAGGTTTTCAGTGGTATTTTACAACTAAAATGAAATTGCATTCTGAAGACAGGTTTGCTGGTGAGATTTAATTATTTTATTTGATAAATCATGACTTGTAGCACTTTTGCACATGAATTTATAAGCAATTCCCTTTTGTGTAACTATACAATAAATTGCATTAAAACTACAATACAATATGTAACCTTTCTGCATTGAAATACTGAAAAACAAGTACATATATTGTTTTTGTTCTGTGTACTACAATGTTCAAATCCATAGAATTCCACCATTTTATTCAATGTGACTTGCCTGTTAACTGTGCTCCTTACTCACATTAATTTAATTGCAGCCATTTGATTAGAATGAAATGACACAACATGATGTGAATATTAGTGACTCATGGTTTAAAACTTTGTTGCATTGCCTCCTCTTTCAACATGATTGTTGCCAGAGTTACCAGAGTTCCATGATCCAGCACCACTCCATGAGATGCTGATTCAGACACCCCTAACATTATGAATATGATATTGATGGGACTAACATTAGCTTCTGCCATGTTTAAAAGCAACACGTGTTGTGGTAATAGCAGTAGCAAATCCAGTCTGTGCAGTGCTACTTGCACTTTAACTGTGTGGCCTCTGAAACTTCATCTCTATCATTAATTTCAAAGCTTGGCTCTTTAACTTTTCCTAATTATTCCATTTCCTGAGCTCAGGGACTTGGAGGATTTTCATAATTCACCGTCCTCCTTTCCCTTCTCTTTTTTCGCCCATTACAATTACTGTAGTACAAAACCATCAAAATTATTCATGTGTTCCCTTTTTTCAATTTACTATTCTTTCTTTCAGTTCCTGTAATTCATGTGTGTTTTTCTTTCTTTTTATCAGTCCTATGGAGCTCTACACTGCTCATGTATTTATTCATGCTTTTCTGCCTCTGATGGGCGACATGGACAGAGCTGAATAGAGGCAGTGTGTATGTGTGTACACTTGTGTGTGTGAGTTCATGTAGCTCCACCGTAGATCTCCTCCATTGTGCGGATTCTAAGAGAAGGTCTTAATCTAGCCACTGCCATTACCGCTGCTGAGACCTCCAGCCTCCACCTCCCCTTTTGCCCTGATGTTGTGCCCAACCACGAAGGCCCTTCAGTGGGAGGGCTGGCAAGCCAGATCAGGGTCTTGGGTCTGGGGCTTGGCCTGGATCCCCTGTACTCATCCTCCAGCACTGACGCCCCCTGCAGCCCCACAATGAAGCCTCCGTCCTGGCCCGACTTGGCCCCGAAGCCACCTTCCTGGCCCGGGGCCTGGATGGAGGGATGGAGAGTGGGAAGAAAGCCTGTAGCTGGATGTGCAGTGGAGTGAGGAGAGGTGGAGAGGCTAACAATGCTATCAGAGAGCTGGCGTCCATCTCTCAAACGCACACAAACACATACGGCTGTGTTTGTCTTTATTTATCACAGCTCTTCACACACAGATGACACAAAGGAAGAAAGGGACTGAACACAACAGAGAGGGTCACAGACAGAGGAGGAAAGAGCAGAAAAGTGGGAGAGAAAAACACAGAAACAGAGCTGAAGAGATGTTGAAAAAGGTGGATAAGAAGACAAACTAAGAAAAAGTGAGCAGAGTTAGAAATGTTGGAGAATGAGGAAAAAAAGATGCAGCAAAGACAGAATACATTTTGTGTTAAAGGTGGATGCGTAAAAAGACAAAAGCTGGAGTTTTTTTTTGTTTTTTTTCCACCAGTCTGTTGGCCGAAGCTTCTGTGACATTGTCGGGCCTTCTGGATCCCCATGGAAACAAAAATCAACATGTTTGCATGAAATGCTTTCATTAATGCCTTGTAGCCGAGCCAAAAAAGCACGACGAGGGACAAGGAGATGCTGCATAAAAATCCCAACTCAAATAATGCATACAAACAAAGGATAAAAAGACTGAAAAAAGAGCAAAAACAAACTTGGTAAAAGCAGATCTGTGGGGTGCTTTTTTTTTTTACTCCATTTTCCTCCCCTTTTTTCAATAGCTACTCATTGACCCGTGTCATTTTGTACACAGTGTGACATCGCAGACTTTCAGGACAATTTGGGGATGAAACTGTACTCAGTGTAATAACGCTACCATATTTGCATGGGGTATTATAATGATAGCCTTTGGCACATTAGAATAAGCTTTGGACAGGGAAAGTTGTTGACTTTTTTTGTTGACCAAACATCACAAAAGATTAGAAAAAATAAATTGGATCTTTATCTGATGTACATTGTTGGTGACTAATTTATAGAATTACTAATTATTTATAGCATTAATCATATATTTATTGAATAACAGCTTAAAATTATATATTGAGAGTTTTAACAAATATGTAAAACAGGCTTGTGATAATATTATAATAACAATACAGTGATTGTGAGTCAGTAACAGACTAGGAATGAGAAGAGTACGATCATGCAAGGAGAAAGTAGGACAATACACACACACACACACACACACACACACACACACACACACTGCTCAGGCTGTAACGGCAATCAATTAAAGCTTCCTCCTCTCCTCTCCTTTAATTGAAATTGAATTACAGAGGTTTACCTCCGTGTCCCGCCCCTTTAACTTAAGCACGTATGGAAACGCCTGAGGCTGATGTAGAGCTGCGCGCTGCTCTCATGTAACCAAAGAAGTTCAAGTTAAAAACACGGCAAGTAATAGGGTTGTTAGGGTATTAACCACAGACTCACAAACACACCAAGAGGCATGTGTGCACGTGACCATACACACATAAAGTAACAGGGTAATTAATTGGTAAAGCTCAGTCTAGCTGAAGTAAACATGTCTAGAAGGAATGTATTTAAGAATGTGACTCTAACAATCACATAATTGCATACATCATCACTACATTTGTATTGAAACATTTTATTTTACTGCAAAAACATGACTTATTTCTATATTTATTCTAATAGTGTGATCTTTTTCATGCCTTTATCTTACATTGTACACACTGATGTAATCTGATAGTGACTTTATGAATATAAGTGACATCATCCACATCGCTATTTATTTTATTCAGTCAATATCCGGAAAAATGTATTAGAGAGGAATTTTTTTAGTTCCACTCAGGATGGACTGATTAAATGGTCATTGAAGAGACACAGCTTATCATGTGTATGTTTCACCTGGCTGAAAAAAATCAGTGCTGCATAGTGAAAGACTGAGTAGAGCTGAGTAGAAGATATTGCAGTCTGTGGATGTGTTTCAAGGGTTTTGAGTGCTGTAGATAGGCCTGATATGAAGGATGTTGGGATATACAGACAGAAATGCAAAGAAAAGTTGAAGTAAGTTGGTTGAGATAAGTCAAATAAATAGTAATAGTCAAAGGACAGCGAATGAGACAAGGTTATAAAGTGAGATAAAAAATAAAAGACTGAGAATAGGAACTGGAATAAAGACAGAGAAGGCAAATAAATGAAAGAGCGGCAGAGACAGAGACCTGTGCCAAGCTGTGATTTCCCAGTAAGAGTTAGCTCTTCATCCGGCGGTGCGCCGAGCCCTTCAGAAGAACAAAGCCACCTCATACTGCAGTCGTTTATCTGCCATTTTTCATCTCTCCTCTTTTTCGACATGGAAGAGAGCTTCCTCCCTTCCTCTCTCTTTCTCTCTGACACAGTGGGATAACCCTCACCCTCACAACTTCGCACCTCCCCTGCCATGTCATGCACACACAGTCTTTGCCAAACTCTAAGTTGATCAATGTGCACACATCTACACAACACAGAGTAAGAAGGTACATGGACTGTAACAACAACTTCATCAGAACCAGCATCACTTTCACTGCACACAGTCTTGTAGATGGTTGGGTAAAATTCAGTGTGAAAATCGTTGAAGGTTTGTAGAATAGAAAATATGTATTCAGTTGTACTGCTTCTTTAAGTAGTCAAAAACAAAAGGAAACAAAACACACAACGCTGCTGCAAATAAACTCTCTCCTTAAAGTCCAGCAGTGCATTATATTAACTGATGGTCTAATGAAACTCCTTTAAAGAGCATTTTCAGTTTACATTAGACTTGAAAATGTGAGAGAATCATATGTATGTTCCACTGTTTATTTCTTTGTGTCACAGGTCACAGTCTTTATTGTAATATTTTTCATTACTTGTTCAGTTCTTTGTGGTTTTCTGCCAGGTACTGATGCAGGCAATAAATATGCATGAAAAGTAATACAAACAAACATTCAGGGAGTTGAATGTGACACCGAACAAGATAATTCTGAACATGATGATTAGACGAAAGAAGGGACACTTCTGTTGCATGGATTTAGTTTAGAGTGATAAGGACAGAAAATGGTACAATTTACAGACGACCCTGCAACAGAAACAACACTGACCTCTTTTAACACCTACGTAAGCAGTTAGATTTTTGTCATATGTGTTTTACTCACCACTGCACTTTATTTTTCAGATTTCAGACTATTTTATATTTTGTTATATCCTCAGCTGTATGTGAGAATATATCACATTTAAGTGTATTATTGTGTGATGGTCTTTACACAAAGATGAATTTGTGGCAAATTTAAGATTTTCTGTTACGGCAAATTCCCACAATATGTAATATGGGCAAAAATGCAGGTGTAACTGAGAAATGTAGTAGCATTCTAGATTTTACAATTAATCCGAGCCATAATTAATGTTGTCAAACACAAATGCGATATCTGCCATGATCCTTTCAGAGAGGTCTGGTCCATAAACAGAAGCGCCAGTGCATAATTGCAGTGTAGAATACTTTGGAGAAATGTTACTTAAGTTTTATGAGTTGTAACCTCCATCACCTCCTGCCTTCCCCTTCGTCCACCCCCCTCTGGTGTGGGTCGAGGCGGTGTGCTGACTTCGCCACCTGCTGTCTGATAGCACATAAACAAACCAAACACTTATTTCCTCCTGAGCTGTACCCCACAATCACTGCACCGGTAAAACCTCACACTCCATTTACCTTCAGCGCAGGTGACTGCCTGGGCACTCTGTGTTTGAGTGCGTTTTTGAAGAGGCTGCCACACTTAGTTTGGAATATAGGCCTTCAGGGAGGTGGGAAAAGGAATGTAGAGAGAGGAGGAAGTGAAAGAGGAGAACAAGTACTCATGAAGGGAGCAGAAGAAAAATTTAAATATGGGGTAAGAAAGTGAAAGAGGATAAAGTTTTATCAAAAGTGTGTCCATGGGCTGCTTTGGAGATTTTCTGGGCTGCTTACCCTGATTTAAAAGCATTTATTTATCCTTTATAAAATGGTTTACACATTGTGGAAGAATCCGTGTGTCGTTCGTTCTTTTCATATTCAATTGAGAATCCACAATCGGAAAATTAAAAAATGACTTCCTATTTCATTATTCATGTACAAATTGAAGAACGAGCTGTTTTTCATTCCTTCGATTGTACGCACAAATTAAAAAGTGGAAATAAGCAAATGGACCAAATGTCGGGTTTCATGTTGACATTTTTGATACCCGATTTGGTATGACCTGGAAGTTACGGACTTCTTCATGTGTTACGCGAAGTGGCCTCTACTTAGATTGGCTACCATGGCCACACTGTATTAGACTAAACAACAATACCTGGAAGATCCTGACGATTCTTTCAGTTGTCATGTCGTCCTCCTTGAGAGTAACGCGTTTGCTGCCTCTGAATAACACAAAATTCTCCATTACCCCAGGATGCATTGGGCAGAATACTAGCAAACCCACGATTGTCCAGCTCAACACATGAAGAAGTCAGTAAATTCCTGGTCATACTATATTGGATATGAAAACTGTCAACATGAAACCCGACATTTCATTTGCTCATTTCCAATGTTTAAATTGTGCGTACAATCGAAGGAATGAAAAACAACACATCTTTTGATTTTTGATTTGTTCATGAATAATGAAATGAGTCATTTCTTCATTTTCCGATTGCAGATTCTCAATTGAATATGAAAAGAACGAATGATACATGGATTTGGAAGAACCAAAGGAGAACCTCAGGGCCTGTAAAATGAAAACACAGAAATCCCAAAACATACTGTTGCTCCTCAGGCTGCTTTCAACGACGTATCAATCCCAATGATTCCCCATGTTTAAATGCCCAACTTTGCCACAAAATAAATATGTAAAGTGCTCTTTGATGACTGTTGTGCATTTTTATATGATTTGTTTAAATTATATTTAGTTGGTTGGTTGGTTACAGGGGGTGGGTACTGTCACCAGTTCACTAGCTGGAATGTGTTTATTGAAAAAACTTTTTTCCTGACAGATAACTCCACTGTAGAATTACCAGTGTAAATTGAAATACTGTAGGACTCTTAAAATGATGTAACAGTGAAATTAGTTAAGTTTAATTCAATATTGCATCATATGGTCAATTAGTCTGTTAATAGTGTGTTTATACATTATACAAAGTTATCAAAAGCAACTGGATGGGTTCATACTTAACAAATAGCAGATTATGAGTTTTAACATAACATTTTGTAGCTAGGAGTGTGGTTGGGGTTTTTCATTAACCCATAAAGACACAGTGCTACTGCTCTGGGAGGTCCAATTTATTTATTTTTTTCTGTATTTAACTTTTCTTAAGTGATTGATCACCATTTATTACACTATTATCCTCTGGATTTTAAATTTTTTTCAGTGAAAATCATGTATTTTCCTATATTTAATTTACTGATCATGTAGATGTTCATAAAAGCTCAGATTAAAGTTGAGGGTTATATCAAAAACAGAGAAAAGTGAAGAAAAAGTGACTTTTTCTGCAAATATATAAAAAACTGGAGATTAAAAATAAGTGCCCCCATCCACAGTCATTTATCAAACTCCAAGATGATGGTGTTTCCACGTTCACTATGGAGCCTCTGGATGCCCAAATGAGTCATATCTGATGACCATGAAAAGATGACAAACTGTATTTTACACCAGTTATTTCAACATGTTGATAGGTTTAGTGATTCAGAAGTCATTAAACAGTTTAGATCAGTTGATACCTTTGTTGTCAGTGGCTGTTTGGGTCTTTATGGGTTAAAGACCTGTACATACTCTGCAAGAACAGAGAGAAATTTGTTTGTTTTCTCGAGGCTGCACAAACAAGAACAAATGTCCTTCCCTTTTCATCATCAGCCATATCCGCTTCAAATTTCTGATAAATCACACAATAGTTATTGGACACAACACAAGAAAAAATTCTGCCTGGACAATGTGTTGAGAAAAAGCTGTGGTGAGTCCCAAACTTGGGCTGCAATAAAAGATGTCAGTCTTTTCTCACCGCCCCAGGAGCAACACATTTTTCTGTCCTTGCAGAGTTTGTACAGACTTTAAGTGATGGTTTCTTCACAAACGCCGCCCTTTTGTCCATATATGGTCGCATCTGAGTCCAATAAAACAAGGTGACAAACGCAAGGTTTCAGAACACTAGTTCTCAACCCAGTGGATGATGTCACTGTGGCTAATTTTAATAGTTTTATGGAATGAACTTCACTGGCCTCCAGACCATGTCCAATATCTTTAGGATGGAGAAGAAACTGTGATTTCTGCACAACGTCAGTGGCCTGCATGTTCCTACTTAGTCGGGCCTCACAGATGTTTAGACTTTTACAAAACAGGCTTTCACGGCAACAAATCAAGGCCCCCTGTGAATGAAATGGATCCCCTCATACAACCCAATACCATATAAATAGCCTGCACAGTATAGGTCCAATAATGAGTTAAAATGATGAAATAATGTGATTTGAAACAGATGATGTTAGCAGTTGATCATGATTTAGTATAAAAGCCCCGTCTAGAAAAGCTCTAGTCCTTTAAGAGCTCTACACTGGATCACATATTCAAATCTCCCTCTAGCTTTCTTTGCTTTCTATGCATTTGAGTGATACGTTGGTGATGTTCTTAAACCTACTGTTGCTCCTAAAGGACTGAACTGGATGCTGCTTTTGTATCATTATGATTTCATTCGCATCTTCTCATCACCTGTTTTCAGATCTTACCATCATTTAAAGATTTTAGCTCATTATTGACCCTAAATTTGCAGATTTTGAACTTTTTCTTGAATGGTAAAAATAGCCACTGTACATTCTCAAATGATATATGGACCAGACAAAACACGGATCATACTGTGTTCAGTGTCTGCAGTGAAATCACTTTAAAATCAGTGCTGTCTTTATTGATTTGTATTTTAACCCCGCCCCTCGAAGGAGAGGCGAGGGTGTTGTTTTTGGTTCGTTTTTTTTTTTCCCTCTTTTCTCTGTCAGCAACTTCACGTAAAAAACTACTGGACCAATTTCCATGAAATTTTCAGGAAAGGTGCGAGGTGGTCCACAATAGATCCCATTACATTTTGGTGAATGTAGGTCAAAGGTTAAGGTCAAGGTCACCAAAAATGTGTTTTTGCAACAATAAGAGAAAGGGCAAATCAGGAATTTCCTTTTCATTCCTGTATACTCAATTTTGCATATAGCTTCTTTTTAGTCTCACTGTTGATGTGCATTGACATCAGAACCTTAAAGGCCAAATTTGAAGACTCTAGGTCAAAGGTCAAGGTCACAATAAAGGTCAAAATCTAATTTTGGATATAACTTTTGAACTATTGGTCTTACAGACTTCCAGTGAGCACCAAAATGATGGTCTTTCAATTCTGCATCTTGTGTGTATAGATTTTGACCTATTGTTGACCCAAGAGGTCGGGGGTCACTTGGTCAATACCTAAAAAACTAAAATGGACTATAACGGAAAAACAAGTGGAGACAGAGACTTAGTTACTATTATTGACAGATAGGAAACCTGGCATGCGCTTCAAAATGATGTCACGACCTTTGACCTTGAGTGACCTTGAAAGGTCAAAATCAAGGTCACAGGATTTTAAATGGTCGTAACGCCAAAAAGAGTCATGATAAGAACTCAGTTACTATTGTTGACAGATAGGAAACTACATGTAGGCTCCAAAACGGCATCATGACCGTTGACTATGAGTGACCTTGAAAGGTCAAACCCATAGTCTCACATTTTGAGAGGGAGGTGTCCATTAAGAGCTAAAATGGTTGCAAGGGGCGGGGTTTGTTGTGCCTGGCACCACTTGTTTCATACTGTTCCAACTATTTCTTATTTGGGGCTATACTTTTAGTCACACTGTATTAGAATAAGCACATCCAGATTCTGGAGATGACATTGTATTACAGAGTCATCACAAAGATTGCTTGACCTGCCACTCACCCCTCCATCTTGTTTGTGTTCTGGTTTATTTGTTGGAAACAACAACAACAACAACAGCAACCAGCCTCTGTAATTATTCCTTAGTGCTGCTTCACTCACTGTAATTATACACCCGTACACTGTGTGTTTTATGCATGTGTGTGTGCAGCAATAAGATGTGAATGCAGAATACGTGTGTTTATTTCAGCGGTGTATAGGGAGTGTGTGTTTCAAAAATTACACACCCGTATTGGCCAGAAAGAGAGAAAGAGATGAGGGGACAACAAGCTGAGGTCTTTGTTGCTAAATGACAGTGATTCACCATCAGGCCACCCATTTAGTTTAAGTGTGCTGCTCATTTGCCTGTGTGTGTTTAGAGAAAAAAGAGGGAGTATGTGTAATAAAAAGTGTGTGTGTGTGTGTGTGCATCTTAATCTTTCTCAGTGTCATTCAGGAGTTGGCGGTGCACCAAATCCTGTGTGTTTCAGCATTTGTTTGTGTGTGCACACATGCATAAATATTTGTGTGAATATGTGCATAAGCATCTGTAATGTTTTTGTGTGGAAGCATCTGTGTGTGTGTCTGCTCAGGGGCCTCTGCAAGTGATAGTTAGCTCGCGCCCTCTCCTTGTCGCTCCTCTCATGCAGAAATTTTTGAGTTTTTGGTTCGTCTGATTCTCATTCTGGCATAGAACTACGCTCATTTAAACTCCACCTCTGGGCTCTTTCAGGAAATGTTTTGGTGCTTTTCTGTAATTTGACTTGATTTCAACATTTACCTTTTCCTCTGAAGGACTGCAGGGGCAACAACTTGTCCTCAACAACATTTCTCACAGATCATTTTAATTCATGGGAATGTAAAAGCATAATATTGTATATTAAATAAACATAAAAACATCATTTTAAACATCTGTATTTTACATTTAAGGAGAATATCGATTTTTTTTTTTTTTTGTAAAGTCCATTTTAAACTTCTGGATTTACACATAAGGCAAAAAGTTGTAGATTTACCTCAACTTGTTTTTTTGTTCATTTTCATTCCTGTTGAGTTTATTTGATTTGTCATTATACATTCATTCCTTCCATTCAGGCAACACATTCCAAAAAGCACAATCCATGAAAGACCGTCAGTTGCAAAGATGGGCCATTTTTGCCTTCAAATATGTGAGAAAATCACTGAAACATTTATAAGAAAAAAAACAATGGTCCACAATAATGTGTAAAGAAAAATAGGTAGGCATTTAAATATTTCACCCTGAGTGGTGATTAAAAAAAAAATTAAGATTCAGGGAATTTGGAGGAATTTCTACACTACAATGTTTGATACTGTGGTTACTGTTAATATGAGACTTTGTTCTCACTTTATCATACCTGCAGGGAAATTTGTGTGCTGTATTTTTACCCATCCAAATACACACATAGTACTTAGCATTAGCATCAGTACATAGTACACATTAGTAGCAGTGAGCTGCCACTGAAGACGCTCAGGGACCTACTCCAAAACTTTGTCAGCTCCATCAGGATAATTATCTGTATTTATCTGCTTTTACTGGTGGGGGAAACCAGAAGAAACCTACACAATGTAGCGAGAACAGGTCAACTCAAGACAGAAAGGTGTAGTGTAGTTTGCAGGACTTTGTTTTATAATAGATGTAGTGCTTGATGAACAAAGAACTGATTCAATCATTTGTCTGAGTCGTTGAAGATCACAGGATTTTAGCTAAGGATTGGTTCCTCATCATTTGTATCTTTGCACATTAAATTCCTGAGTCTTGATTCCTCAGTACTAATTAAAGCGAGGTCTCTCTTATTTTGATCATCAGTGTGATTCTGCTACTGTGATATCTGTGGGACACTTCACATTTCATCAAATTTAGCACAAACTTTGACTGAAGGAGGACTTCACTGGTTTTGGCTAAAAGTCAAGGTCACTGTGATCAAACAAAATAGTTTTTGTCCACAACTCAGTAAATCATCATCTAATAAGAGTTTCATACAAAAGTGTAATAGGATAAAATGGAGGACATGAGGGGTTGATAAATTTTGTCCAAGAGGTCAAAGGTCAATTTCACTGTGACACCAGTGAAAAACCACTGTTCACCACTGTTTTACTCCTCTGAATAGCCTGCAATTGGAGAATTGTATTTCCAACTGGAAATTAATCAATAATAGTTGTATTGTGTGCAATGAAAGTCAGACTACATCAAGACATATTTCTTTTTGTTTATATGCACAAGTTCAGACTTTTTCAGATTTTTGTTGTATTTTCATGTTCAAATGGACTGATTTTTCTGCAGGCATTTGTTGAGTTACAAACTTAAAAAAAATATCATAGAAGAATTGACATTCACTTTTCCATTTTCATTGCTAAGAGTAAGAAGTTCCAAACTGGCATCATGTGAATCCTTCTCGTTGAGGTATTCCTTTGCCCCGTCCAGCTGAGTTATGTTCATTATTAATGTCTGAATGTGGTCTCTGAGGATCTGCCATCAATTATTAATGCCTGACAATCTCTTTCTTTCTCTCCAAGGATCTCCTTCTGTCTCTGCCACACACTACTTCTCCTCCCTCCTCCAATCCTGCGTCCCATCATCCTCCCAATCGTCCGTCTGGAGAAAAGCTAATAACAGGTGCATTTTCTTCCCTCATCCTGTTCCTCCTCCTTCCCTCCCATCTTCAGTCTGTCTGGAATTTCTTCAGTAGCACAAGGTGCTGTGTTTACAAGGTGTTAAACATGCTAAGTGTGTATGTGTGTGTACCACCTGGGAAAGGTGGCACTTTGGCAACTTGCTAAACATGTGTCTGTGTTTGTATTAATCATGTATGAAGGCTTGTCTAACTTCTTGGCAGAATTAACTTTAATATGAAAACACACACATACATAAGCACACTCCAGCATCATCTGTCTCAAGTGTCTACTTACACCTGTCTGCTGTACTACTTTAAGTCCACATGTGCATTTGATGAGCTACCTGGATCGTTTTAATGTCATTGGCACCAATTGTTGCGTACTTAGTCCTTGAAGTACTAGTTGTGGTAGTCTGTCAGCTTGTACAGTCCATTATGATGATCTGCTAAACCTGCAATAATTTACTAAATTAATCTGCAATCTTTTATTTATTTATTTTATTTAACCTTCATTTAAACAGGAAAAAAGCCAATTGAGGTAAAAAACAAAAAAAATCTCCTTTTCAAGAGTGTCCTGGCCAAGACAGCAGAAGCAGAACTAAAAATATACGTAATACACAGTAAGTCAATTCTAAAACTATGCATAAAACACTAAACTAAGAACATACATATAAAACACCACTAATAATTTAAAAGATAATAAACGTATAACAGTGTTCCCTAAAAGCACCTCAAAACAGAACTTTATTCAGTCAATTAGAAAAATGTCTACATCCAGATTTATCCTTTTCCCACTGATTTAGAACAACTTTAAATGTATCTCAAGTGACCAGTTCCTTCAGTTTTATCTCCTTCTGTTAGTTAAGCTTTCTCTCCCAGTTCTTATTGTAATGATAGGGAAACAGGCTTATCTAGACAACACACACACAAGTAGAACACAGTGAAGAAAAAGAAAAGGAAGGTACGGTACAACAGCGAGGTGTGCAGGAGATATCTGAGTATATGTGTGTGTGCTTGGCAGGAACAGACGGTGCCGTGGCCTTTTCTTGGCACCGGATTGGACTCAGGTGCAGGGAGGTGTGTGTGGGTGTGGTGACAGTTCCTCTTTTCTCAGGTGCATCTCGGAGAGGATTGCTGGGTTGTTGTCTTTTGGCAGCAGCTCTCCCTTCCTGCCTGTATATGTGTGTGTATGTGCTGCAGGATCTTCCACAGAGATGAGTCAGTAAATGCTGTTGTAGACTGACAGTAATTCCTAAGACTCATGCCAGCCCTAGAAAAAAATCTGATACTCATCTTCTATCGTACACGCACACATTGTCTAGCTGTGAGACAGAAACTTTCCTGTCCAATTACAGGGTGTCCACTGCCTATTAAACATAACTTTATCTCAACTCAGGGCCACTGGCTTTACCTTTGCTCACAACAATTTCACTTTGTTGTTTAAATACGCAGGATATTAATTATTCTGCTGTTGGTCTCTTAAATAAAACAATAGTGTATCAAGCTGGGAATAATAGGTGATTGTTATCCTCACTATCACTCATGAAAATCTATCTCATGTGACTCAGTTAAATCACACCTACAGATGACATATGTTGATGTTTTTTATGTTTAAGTCTACTATTAAGGTTAAATGACATAATGTTAATGTCAAACGCAAACAAATAATTAACAAATATCAGTATTACATTATATAAGTCAACTGAATATGGATACAAAAAAAAAATAAAAAAAATAGTTTGGCGCACAAAAACCAATGGCTAATTAATCAACCAATATCAGCCCTGCCTCCCCCAAAAACTCATGAATAATGCATACATTATGCATGTCCAAAATAATCTACTTTCACTTTATTAAAAACAGACTGATTTTTGAACTGAACACCAAACGAAAAGATATGAATAAAGAAAAAACAAAAAACCACAGGAATAAACACATATCTAAGTCTTAAAAAAATCGAGTGGAACGTAATTTTTACCTTTGACAGCAGAGGAATGATATTTTGCTTTTTTTTTTTTTTTTTCTTTAAATGGAATTACACATTTTAAAACATTTCCCTGTGGTCTACATAAACTGTAAATGCTCTGCTTGGGTCTGAATTCTTCATTAATTCAACTCCACAGCTCCATCTTCAACCCTATTTCTGAGTAATGACACCAGAAAGGTCGTTTTGAGTGCTGACCAAATTAGACACTTCAGGCCCCACCCCTTCCAGGTTGTTGGCTGTGCTGCTCTGTCCCGTTCAACAACTGAACATTTTTGGTGTTCGGCTCAAAGTTTGGACATATTTTCAGTTTTTACTCCAACCACTGCTGCTGACAAACTGTTATGTCGTACTCAGAGAAATGTTTGTCGGAAGTCTCGACCTTATATGTGCATATTTTGTGACGTAAATAGTTACGAAACGTAACAAATGAAGAACGGGTTGTAGAAATCTACTTGATTTTTGCCAAAATGAATATAAGCACCCGGAGGGTTCAAATTCAAACTTTATGAACTATTAGGATCCAAATGCACAAATAAATGAACCAAAGACTAATAAAAGTGGGTTCAGCAAAATATGACCCCTTTAAAATCAGTGTTTTCATTTGAGAATCATTAAGTGGCCCCGATTTTAGTTGGGAAAATGTGCCATCAGTGCCAAACCAACAAATCTGTTCATCTCTATTACATTTTACCATTTACAAAGTTGTACTGGTTACACATTATAGTAAGCTAGATTGGCACAGAAATATATAAATAAATAAACTCTGTACTTGACTGTTGTGCAAAATACTAGGGGAACAGTAACAAAGTGAGGCAGTATGGCAGAAATGTTGTGCAGTATACTATTAGTCACCTATCAGTCTCTGATGTGTAAAGTGGATACGATTCTTTAATAAGTGACTAAATGAAACCTTTCTCTGAATTTCAACATTGTTGGTAACATTTGTGATAACGTAATAGGCTAAATCAACAAGTAATGAGTCAAAGGTAGTTTTTCTGCATTTCAGTGCATAAATGTTCGATAAATTCCAGTTTATGATGCTCCCATGCTCTTTAATCATAGCTTAGTCCTGTTTTGTGATAGAAGTTTTTATCAGCAACAAGCAAAAGAAGTTTTGATTTGTCAAGGAAGAAGAATATATAATGTAAAAAAATAACTAATATTTAGTAGAGAGTCTGTGTTTGATATTTTCATTACTCGGTTTTTTTCTGGCAGCTTCTTAACAGGTTCTTGTTATAAAACATAGTTCTTGGATTTAATTACTCCCCAATCTGCTTTTGCATCCCTCTGAACTTAATAAATGCCACATATTCAACAAATAACAATTAGGCTTAATTAAGATGATTAAAATTTCCCATCTAATCCGTCAACACACCATGTTTATATCTTCCACTCTACGTTTGTGTGTTTCTCCTCTTCACGCTTGACAAATCAAGAAGATCACTGTATAATGACTGCATAATGAACATGTCCTTAAGATACACAAAAACGCTCCCACACACACATATACATATTCACAAACAAACATGTCCTTAAGACAGACAAAGCTTATCAATAGCTGTTAATTAAATTCTTGTGTATAATAATGAGATACTTAGAATCAGTGTTTACGATGCTCTGTATGTGCGTGTTTGTTTGCTGTAATGAAAAGATTTCACCTTGCGACAGTATAGGAACTGAGAAGCATTTCTGTGTGTACGCATGTGTGTCATGTCTGTAAATACACAAATATGTATTTACTGCCTCAAAGTAAATGACAAACGGTGGACAAATTTAATAAGAAAGTATCATAGCTGAGGTTGAATTATAATAAATCCAAGAAGAAATCCAAAATTTTCAAAGTTACTAGATTTGACTAGATCTAAGTATGAATATTTTTGTAATTTAGTTTAACTGACTTGTTATTCTTTTAATGCAGAGTCAGTGTCAAAAGCCAAAGCCAAAGCCAGTTACATGTGAAATCTTTGAAATGAGGCACAGATGAAACATTCTGAAAACAGATCGTGACCCTTCGTTTTCATGTCCACGTCCTTGAGAATAACTAAATTCAAGCTGTTTTTTTCGTGTCTCTGATTAATGTCCATCTCTCACTACATATTTCCATCATCTTCTGCTTCTGAAGCGGCAAAGTCCACTAACAACTGACATGTAATTGAATTTCTCCTCCACACAGCACATTTCTAACAGTATTTGGTCAAAGTAACTGTTGCAAACAGAAGCAATGACATGGAAGGACATGAATATTGTGACTTCCTCAAAATCCCCTCATCCTCATCTTCTGGCCTCATCCTGTCTTATCCAGTTGTCTTTCTTCTTTCGCAGCTCAGCGCCATCTGTTCGTCTTTAGCTGAGAAGGAGTTCGCTTTCCTCACTGGTTTCTCAATGCGCTTCTGTTAAACTCATTATCTGACATTGTGACTCTCCCCCTGCTGCCCTTGGTTCTAATTTATTAGAAAGTCAAAGCTTTTCTTTAAACCCCCGCGTCTTAATGGCATCACAAGCCCTTTGATATCTCCATAAAAGTGGGACGTGTGACTCAGAACCCCAGTAGCAAAAAATATCTTACGATTATTTAAGACTATTCATGTTATCAGAAGACAAAACAGCTCGTAATTGTTCAATTAATCAAGAAAAAAATTGATGAAGAGTTAAAAATCAGACATAATTTGATGAATAAAAAATTACTGCACAGTTTACTTTGGTTAATTCACATCAGTTGCTTTTTTCCCCTCTTAGAGACTGAAGGTTGTAATAATGGATATTAAAATATAAATTCACATTCTATTGTTAACAGCATCTTGTTAACTTTGAAAGTAAATGATCTCCTGTGAACTACATGATTACAATAAAACTAATAAAACTGTAGTTGAAACGCATATTCCTCAACAGAAATAAAAACTAAACACAGCCTACGTGAGTGTCGAAATCAAAGATATTACAATTAGATGCCAGCTCAGGAGGCAGGAATCTCTTACAAGCACTAATATAAATGATAATTAACCCTTTAAGACTGCCATTATAACAGGCCGCCAAGGTGTCTTCATGTTTTCTTTGCAATAAGTGTCAGAAAATGTCTTTGTTGCCAATTCTTTTGCACCTTTGTTTTCAGGAAGAATTTTACTTTCAATATCTGGCCATTAAAAACAAAAAATAATTTTTAGCATATTTATTATCAGAAACAACTGTAAATGTCCATAACAAAATGTTTTCAGATGGCAAAAATAAAGTTAAACTAAAAAAGGAAAACCTCAAACATCATGACTTCATTTTTTTATTTTTTTTTTTAATTTCCAGGCATTTTTTTTTAGCCCGTGTGGAAATCTCTGAAAAAGTTGATTTCTACTTGTAATAGAGTTCCACATTGCTGCCGTAAAGTGTTATATGGTGTCAGAAAGCTCAGGATCTCAGCTTTTGGATGCCATTTGAATTTTGTGGATAGCACAAATGGTTCAGGAGTTACGTAATTTGAATGTTGTAAAATCCAAATTGCAGCAGCGGAGAGATTGCCGTTGTTAAAGGGCTAACCTGTTCACATTACCAGGACACCAAGGACCACTATGTCATGTCAGCCTCATATGGCTTCATTCTATAGTTATACTTAATTTATGCATCTACAGGGATAATGTTACTCATTCTTCTGAAGGCGAAAGCTCTGCAGGACTTGACTTTCAGAAATGCTTGATTTTAATAGAACTACTTTTTTTCTCATTCAATGCCTCAACATATCCTCCTCCTACGCCCTCCTCCTCTTTCCCTTCCATGTCCCTTCCCCTCCATCTCAGGGGCATATGTCAAGAGGAAGCAAGCATCTGCTCCTTGAGTGGGATTTTGTGACAGTCGCTGTGCTGGTCTGTGCCAGAAGTCCGTCTGTGACTCAGTGGCAGTATGGCCATGCACTGCCGGGCAACACAATGTGACATAGACTGAGGAGAGAGGACTGTTATTGCACTTGTACTTGGGTGGAAGAATCTTAAAATGCTGTAAGTCTCACAGTAGATTTCTGTAGCAGACATCTGCGTGAGAGTAGAGAGTTGTAATTATCAGTGTGAAGGACTGTCAGCGACAAAAGTTGAAAATGAAAGGAAGAATAAAGGCAGCGGGAACAAATGAAAGAAATTATACAAATGCAAGTGTTTATTATGAGCAAGGATCACTGATAAAACCACCATAACGAGGAACTCTGAGAAGTGAAGGCCAAGTGAAGTACTGTGTTGACAAGCCTGATGTGAAGCGGGTAGAAAAACTTCCTTTAGGATTTAGGAGAAGCTGTTAGAATAAGTTTTTTTTGTGCCTGCAGAAGGGCAGTCAAACTGAGAAGCATCTATTTAGCTGCTTCATTATCACTGCTCCTCCACCATAAGCACATCGTTACACAATGAAGTTGATAAGTGTGTAGCTGTACATCTTTATTGCAAGTTGGAGCATGGAGCAATTACATCACAGACAAATAAGTTTCATCTTTTTCTGGGACCATTAAGAAGTGATGGCTGGTTTAAGCTGGAATAAATAACTCAGTACTCTTTGTTGTGATTCAGATGTTACAAAAGTGAGACTGATCTGCTGAGATTTCCCTCTCACTAGTGGCTTTTCCATTGGACAAAACTCTAAGCTTTACCCATATTTACTAAATGTCAAAAAAACAGAAGTGTATAATGTCGGTTTTTCCATTAAATCATAAATGCAATGATTTGTTTATTCATTATCACGAGATGACACGAGAAGTCATTCCATAAACATGGCGACAAATGTAAACATCGTGTTAATTTACAGATTTATTCATTATTATTATATATTACACCTCTATCCCATACTAAATAAAAAAAAATGGTTGGGTTTTCTGGTGTGTCTCCACATACCGTGCCATGTTTTTTTTAAAAACTCTTCTTCTGTGCTTGTTGTAATGTTCGTCAACATCTGTTTTTTTTTTTTTTTTTTTTTTGTTATTTGACTCTATTTGCAGAAAAAAGTCTTTCCATTGCAGTTTTTTGTGATAAACCAATTGTGCTACGCCCAAAAAACCACCACTTGCCAGTGCAAAAATTTTTCATCAAAACGAGAGTTTTGGTGAAATTGTCATTTTCCATTAGGTACATTTTTATGCACAAGTTATATGCGTGCAATTTGAGGGTCAATGGAAAATTGACTACTGTATCTACAAAAGGTCCTTTTCCATGGTCTTAGTTTTCTTCTTTTTGTTTGAAAATACAGAAAATATAAAGAATTAAATTCAGTATAATGTGCAGTTTATTGACCTTGACATGGTGTGATTCAGTGCAGGGCTGTGTCAGTGTCCTCTGCACATCTAACTGTGAAACACACACTGACTGCCGCCATGAGCACCTGCTGGACTGCCAATACATGGACACAAACCAACCAAAAGGTGACGGCACCGATGCATGGGCACATGTACACACTTCATACAATAGCACTGAGCACACAATATGTCTCAGTATTTCTGTATGTTCTATATGATAGTACTGCGAGGAAAGGTCATAGGTTGCTGATCATTCACATTGAAAAAGACTGAAGATAGCACATAACAAATGAATGAAGTGAACAAAATATGATGTAAATCGCTAATGAAGTCGATGTTAAATGATCCATCTGTTTATATTTTAATGCAACACATGCTAGTTCTTTAAATATACAAGTGGCTTTAACAGGCTACAGGTTTTTTCTGAAAGTTCAATCATCCACAAAACTGTTTTATTTTATTTTTTGAGATACAAAAATACAATAATAAAAATACAATGGAAATAATAAAATAAAATGTCCATTGCCTAATCAGTGCTCATAAAATCCTTCTGAAAATAAAGGGAAAAGCTGATGTTCACAAATGTTCAAATCTGAGTGTCTTCACAGGAGATTGTATTATTTCATGCATTTTGCATCTGTTAATATTCAGCATAAACGATGACAAATTTATCTGCGGATTTGGAAAAAAAACAAAAAAACAAAAAAATGATATAAATAATGAGCCCTAAGTATATTCAAATAACATGCATTGCCACACACCCACGCTCATGGCATGCACTTTTAAGACCTCTTCGCTCACCAATTTACTGGAAGAATAAACAACAGCGAGGGAAAAGAAAAGAGTAAATGTCATTAATAAAAAAGAAAGTCGAGCTAATTGTGTTGCATGCTCTGGAAAAATCAAAAATCCATTAGGGAGGGCAGAAAGGACACTGAACATGGCTTTTTGAAAAACAGATAATCGTTCACAAAAGAAGAAAACCAAGCGCGCTTTTACCTTTAATTTAGCCCTATATCCCCATTTTAAGATGGTTGTCTTGTGCACGTCTGTTCCTGTGTGTGTGTGTGTGTGTGTTTGTTTGTAAGTGTGTGTATGTTAGTGGATTTCTGTTTAATGCATGTCAATGAGTCACACACAAGGCAACTTTAACTAATCTCCATAAATGACCACAGAGTTCAGGAAGGTCAGCCACACACACACACACACGCACATGCACGCAAACGCACACACACGCACACGCACACGCACACACACACACAAATCCTCATGAGAGAGAGCATGAGGAGATGGTAATTGAGAGAAATTAGAAAAAACGGTGGAAGGGACTGGTCAAAGTAAAGAGGAATGAGCAAATGGATTCGAGGGGGGGTGAAACAGTTCACTTAGTGTTTGCTCTGCTTTACCAGCTCAGAAAGGTCAGTGCGCTCTTATACAGGATAAGTCATTTTCTACTGACTGTAGGGACGGTCAGTAAATCTTAAGACTGTCATTTTGAGGGGCAGTTGGGAGTGAGATACTGGGTTACGAGTGAGATTTAACATAGGTGCCTTATTTTGGATCACTTCGATTTACATAACATTGACACCCCTCAACATCAGAACGTGTGTTTTCACTAACTGTGTTAACATGCACATCAGCATCCTGGTACGGATCGTATTCAGGATTTGGTATTTACATGACATACAGAAAAATCTGGATGTTCAAATCTATATTTACATGATAAATGCTCTATTCATGACTGCTGCTGTTTACACCACATTGTAATTTAACCTGACATTTCGTCGGCTGCTTCCTAACTTTAACCCATACAGACCCAGTGCTACTTTTTTATGGCAGCTCCCAAATGAATTTTTCTCTGTATTTAACCATTCTTAAATGATTTATCACGATATTATCCTGTTTCTTGCATTTTTTTTTCAGTGAAAAGCCTGTGTTTTCCCATATTTAATGTACTGATCATGTAGATGTTCATAAAAGATCAGATTAAACTTGAGGGTAATTATATCTGTAACAGAGAAAACTCAAGAAAAAGTGACTTTTTTCAGCAAATCTATCAATAATTGAACCTAAATCAAGTGTGTCCATCCACTGTCAATGATCCAACTCCATGGGTTTTACTGGTGAATCAATGTTGTAGAAGATGACAGTGTTTCCACGTTCACTATGGAGCCT
>JAPQRP010000014.1:4176768-4188681 GCA_037367295.1 Apogon hyalosoma
TCGATTTTGGACGATTTACCATTTCTAGATTGCCCACAAGGGGCTGCTCAAAAGTTTAAAATCACTAAACACTCTTTGGTTCATATCTGTGGAACTATTTGTCTAATTGACTTCAAATCAAGAGCAAATGAAAGGTCATGACCTGGGGATGCCTCGCATCATGACATCATAGCTGTCTGGTTAAGGATTGGGGGTGTTTGGGGATATACCCCTAGCCATCGCTTCCGACGGCTAGTTTTGTCTAGTTTATTTGTGAATTTGGACTCTAATAGTTCATAAAGTTTGAATTTGAACAGGTGCTGCAAAGCTATCTTTATATTCATTTTGCCAAAAATTGAGTGGATTTCTGCAACCTGTTTTAATTTCTTCTTAATTTGTTATGTTTTATCACTAAGTATGTCATGACATTTGCACATATAAGGTCAAGTCTTCCGACAAACATTTCTCCGGGTTCAACATAATTGTTTGTCAGCAGCAGCGGTTGTAGTAAAAACTGAAAATATGTCCAAACTTCGAGCCGATCACCTAAAATGTTCAGTTGTTGGTTGAACGGGACAGAGCAGCACAGCCAACAACCTGGAGGGGGCGGGGCCTGAAGTGGCTGATGTGCATTTAAAGGGCCAGTGCTCCAAACGACCTTTCTGGTGTCATTACTCAGTAATAGGGTTGAAGATGGACCTGTGGAGTTGAATTGAAGTAGAATTCAGACCCAAAAAGAGCATTTGCAGTTTATGTAGACCACAGGGAAATGTTTAAAAATGCATAATTCCATTTAAAAAAAGCTGAATATCACTCCTTTAAAACTCTTCTCCTTCGCTTGTTGTAACGTCCGTCAACATGTGTTTTTGTTTTGTTTTGTTTTTTTATTCATGTGACTCTAGTTGTGGAAAAAGGCCTTTCCATTGCAGCTTTGTGTGATATACCAGTTTCTCTACAGTTAGAAAATCACCTCTTGCCAGTGCAAAAACTTTTCATGGAAAAATGAAAGTTTTGGCAAAATTGTCATTGTCATTTGAGGGTCAATGGAAAATCGATTCGTGAACCAGGTGCAATTAGAGTACTCCAGATGGAGTATCTGGGTTTCAGATAAGGACATGGTGTTGACATACACAAATACAAATATGGGCTACTTAAAGAACAAACAGTATCCAAGAAACTGATGTTGCTAATCTTGACAGGTGGGAGGTACTTAATAACCTAAATAGTTGTGTCCTCCATATATGCACATATGTTTTACGTGTTGCATCAGAAAAAGCTGATAAAAACAAGTTGATACAGTGGACATTTAGTACATAACTGTTCAGCCCTGTCCACTGTTTGTCATGCAAATGTACAAGGCAGCTTTTTTGTTGCAGATCCGTGACCTCACTTATACTGTTTTTGCTCAGTCATGCATATTGTCACCTTCATTCTAAACTATTTAATGGTCATGAAATGGTGCGGCAGATTCACTCGACAAATGAAAACCCGAGTAATGCATCTAAAGAGTTAGCTCACAGTTTTTCAAATCTTCCAGCATTCCAGCAGGACTTGACTCCAAAGTGACACTGATGTGAAAATGATCATGTAATTATCCCTTCAACAGTAAGAATTTATGGTGAATAGAAGGCTTTCGTGTTTGCCATGTGGGGCTTTGATTGACAAGTTTGTATGACAGCCCAGTCAGATTTTCTGACTTACTCTGTGATGACTTTCAACTGTGGGTGTGCTTAAGAACTTTCAGAATCAATACAATGAAGTGATGCAAGTGCTTTATGAAATTTATAGTATTAGTCCACTTCTTGCATAGAGTGTGTTTCCTCCTGTTCATACTAGAGCCATAGTGTTAAGAGGGCTTTAATCCAAGCATTACAATAAGGAGATCCTTGATAAAATTGTGGGTCATCAGCATAACACTGACAACAGAGTGTGCAACTGTACATATTTTAGTTGTGTCGCCAAGCTGTAGACAGGTAGGATCCCTTTGCCAATAGCAAAAATTAAAAATAGGTTTTAATTTTTAATGTTCCATGGTGTGTATGTGTGAGCATACGCATGCTTTGATGAGATCTTTCATTTTGCTATTATGTAGAGGAGGTGATTTTGTGTCTTTGTGAAGGATTCACCACCATCCATTTTTGATTTTGTCTGTTTTTACATTTTATGTTTTGATCCCAGCATGAAACCTGGTGAGAGGGGTCTCAGGGGTGGGTCATTACATTGTACGTGCGTGTGCATATGTGTGTGTTTTTGTGCGACGCTGGCATCACCCGTCGTCTCTTTGAGGCCATCTGGAGTCGGCACATGTGGGAAAAGCGAGTGTTAGCTCTGATTGTGAATGTTGATGTGTGTGACTGTGACATACCCACACATTACAGCTAATTTCAAATTCACCTCCAACCGAGTACACATGTATCCATCCATCCATTAACCAATCCAGCATCTTTCTCTTCATCGTACTTGCAGGAAACAATAACGTAGTATCATGCACGATCAGACACAATTTAGCAGAAGAGGCATGTGTCAATACAAAAGTGTCACTAGTGTTTTGATCCCTGCATTTACTGACTCATTACTTAGAAATGCTTCCTGTACTTTATATAATGACTCCTTCACTCCTACATCTTTTTGTGGACTGGAATAATGACTAAAGAGATTTGTCATAAACACTTGATAAATGGTGTTATTTTTAAAATGGTCAGGTTTCTTGTAGAAGAATAGTCTTCACAAAGTGAGGGAAGGGGCTTCATTTAGATATGAACCTCAGTGCCAAATGGAGCGAATAGTAGATGTGAGGAAACGATAGATGAAAAAAAAAAGAGGAGAAATGGAGCGATGAGGACGGTGACTTTCTTGTAACTCTAATATTGTAGTCTAATCATCTAATATTATTTGTATTTGGCAGGTGATTCAAAAAGCGGTTAATTAAAAAAAAATGAAGTACACACTAACACAAGAGATTAAGGGCCAAATTTATGAACTAATAAATACAAATAAAGACACGATCCAAAAAGAAAAGGTCAGTTCTCTAAGTGATCTCTTAACAGTTCATAAATTTATAAAAAAACAAACAAACAAACAAACAAACAAAAAACCCAACACAGACTCAACTAGTTAATTTCAACAGTTACCAGTGCAATTTACCAATATTGGTGCAAAGTATCACAGTGTTAAAAATAAGCAGACAAAAATAAGGTGCACACAATCAGCAAGTATCTGACAGGAAAAAAACATTTCAACACAGATCAAGGAGAAAATGGAAAGTGTTTCATTGTAGAATTGGGAATTTGGACAAATGTAAACCTGCTTGTTAAAGGGAATTCAGGTGTACCACTATGGATGAGGTAGATGTAGTACGGGATAGTAGTAGTTTGTCAATTATAGGCAACTATAATATATTCTGACTTCCATTAATACTGTCAAGTCATCTAGATTTATTGCCTACAACTGTTAGGTTTTTTTCAGTTGATCAAAGATTTATGAATAAACATCAAAATATCATCTATAAATATACAAAAACCAACCCTGCATTCATTTACACACTTACAGAACCTCTTCATAACACTTTAAAAAAAATCTTTACAGTTTTTTTTCTTTGTTTTTATTGCAATTTTTGTTTTTCATTCAAACAGAACAAACAGTATCTTCAAAAAAACTAGACACACAACAAAACATCCATGACAGCTCTTACATGAGTTATGAAAACATAGCGTAAGGCTCAGGAGTTGAAATGGTTTATGTTGAAGAGATGGAAAGATTAGCAGTGAAGTAACTTATGAGGAATAAGTTAATTCATGTATTTGTTAAAAAAAAATATATAGGCAGTGTTTACCCAATTGACTTCTTCTATTTATGTTTGCAGAATTATTATTTACACATTAATTATTCTCATTTGTTGTATGTAGGTAGCTGAGATGACCTGTTGAATCTGCCTTTCTGGATCACATTTGGCGATCTAGGTGCTGCTGGCTCCTGATTGGTTGGTTCAGTCATGTGAGTGTTTTGTGTCAGGAAGTGTTGTGGTGCTAGCTACCATGTGTGCCAAGTAAAGCACTGTTCTAGAAGAAATCTGTCTCCATCCTGCAGTCTCATTTTATAAAGAGTGAACCATAAACCACCAATGAACCCTCACGTTACAATAGCATAATCCAGAAGGTGGTAGGTCAAATGTACAGTGTACAGGAGTCACATTTCTGAAGATCATTCAAGTGCACAACAGTCCTTTTAATAGGGTGGAAGAGAGGTCTGGTCCGATGTAGTCCAAAAATGGGTGCCACACTCTGTAGAACTGATCTACACTGTCATGTATAATATTGGTAAGATACACTAGTAGGGCTGTTAAATCCAACAAACATTTTGTTCTGAACTTTGGATGCCTTTAATATATTGTGGTTTTCATTGATGAAGTTTTGTCACTTATGTGAAAGTAAGAGTTCATTAAACCCCAGTGTGACTTGTTGAAGAGGCCGTCATTGAATGTAAAATGCTCTACACTCACCAATGACCTCATGTCGAGACAGCACAGGAGAAATGTGGACCAGATATCAAAGCCATGGGAAGTAGAAAAGAACCAGAGGCCAAAAGTATGAAGGGTTGTGAGCTGTTACTGCAGTTGATTCTGCATGACTCCTTTTGAGTTGAGGAGTCATCTGTGTTTTCTTCCAGCACATGCCCGCTCTGATGATGATGATGATAATAATAATGCATCAGTTTTATATAGCGCTTTTCTTGGTTCTCAAAGACACTTCACAATAATGCCTTCCTCTGGCAACGCAATAAATTAACATGTGTAGATAGGAGTCGTAGCATTCTACCATGTGCTCTCTGCAAAATGGGTTAAGACATGGTGTTTTCAATGTGAAATAATGGCACATTTGGTGCAATTTCATGAACTGTTGTAAATCCACTGTGAAGTTTGAGTGTGATTAATGGAAATAGTTTTCTCCTGAACATTTCATGCCGTGAAAGGGAAACTATGTACACTGTTGACAATAAAGTTGGATTAATTTAGCTTTCAGACACATTCCTCTTTTCATTCCTATTTTACATCAGGACTCACCTTTGATCAGGTGTAATGATTACATACTGAGTCCCAGTTACACATTTTCTATCAAAAATAAATCCCATTACCACAGTTATTTCATATGACAATAAAAATATTTTATTCCAACTTAATGGGCAACAGTGTGTATATACATGGCATATGTCCAAACCTGTTCAATTCTAAGTTTTCATTACTTATTTAGCAAATCCCAAAAGTGTTTTTAAGCTAAAGAAAAAAAGGTTTGTACTGGTTTTAAATGTTTATAAATCTGGGCCTTCCGTCCTTCTAAAGCAACTGCACTTCACAGGAACTGCAACCTTTGAATCATATCCACATGGGAACTTTGTGCTTTAGTGCAAAGCATTATTTGTCACAGCAATATGAATATTTAATGTGCATGTATGTTTTCTCCCTTGTCATGCTGCTTTATATGAGGCTCTGTAATCCCCAGTCTTTTTTATCCAAGTAGAACGATTTGGGCATAAATGACTTAGACAAAGTCATTAATAGTAGATTTGCAGGTAAAATACAGGCTTTCACCTCATGTTTTACAGTCATGACCCTTGGCTGGTACTACATCAGAATTATGGGATAGAGTTACTCATGTTAGAAAGCCCTCATGCGCAGCTATGTTAGTCATGACATCCTTAAAAGATAACAAAATGCTTGCACTGAATCAAACTGACACATGCATCCATATATTTAGATGTCAGCGTACACACAAGCAAGTATTGCACAGTATAGAGTCAGAAACACACACTTTCAAACACACACAACCTACTGACTGTGATCAAGAGAACAATGTTCCGCTTTGCACAGCAATCGGTCTCCCTCTTTCACCTTTTCTCTCCTCATCTTTTATCTTTCTCTTTCATCCGTCGCTCAATCCCGTTGAGCCCGGGACCTGAGCAGCTGAGCTCTGCCTCCACCGACTCCAGTTGGACACACACACACACACAAAATAATTTGCATTCACACTTACACTCACACGACCACACACCCCCCGCAACACTTTATACATTGGCTGCGATTAATTTTCTTGTCTCATTTGTTTGAATCAAGACCCTTAAGAGTGCATACAAATGCTGACCTTGAGACACAGAAGATTAGACACTTGAACTCCAAACTGAAGAGACGCGCATCCTCCGAGTGGGGGAACCTTGTGGAAAAGCGACAACATACTTTTCTAAGAGACTGGAGGCAGGCACTTGAGGGAAAATTAAATCTCTCCAAGGATGCTGTCGGGGCATTGAGAAAAGATTGGCGTTTTGTGTCTAAATACATGTACACTCAACTGGCTTGCTCCGCGAATTCTCAATTTTTATATGTTTTTGTTTATGGTAGATTCATTTATGCTGCTTTAAATGCTGTTCCAAAGGTGTAGAAACTTGCCTTGGAAGGTTTTGCACAAGATTTTTGTTCACTACATGGAGTGACAAAGTTTGAATACATTCTTTTATTTACAATGGATGAAGAGATGAAGTGGTTACTCAATCAAACTGAGAAAATAAATTTAAAAAAAAAATCTAATTGCACTCTTTTTAGTCCAAAGTCAGAAGAAAGTCCCATCAGTGGCATCTAGCTCTTCCTGGAGGCTTTTTTTCCCCACTGATTCTCCAATTGTAACCGTCTAGGTCATTACCTTGTCCTTTATGTCTTTTAAAATTAGTTTTTATAATGTGAACTCTTTTTATCTAGTAATAATTTGTGAGCTTATTTTTTTCTGAAATTGATGGAGCTTGTAAGATGGTGCATGACCGTTTCAAAAGTAAGTTACAAATGGTATATTTTCATTACTTGTAAATGTAAGAACAAATTTAAACCAAAGTGGAATTTCTATTAGAAAATCTATTACGAACATCTGTAGAAAACTACATTTTTTATTTGCTGTTGTGTCCTTTATCCAGGACAAAGGTATAGTAATTACTTATTTATTGTTTTTGAAGAATATAAGAGTAAATATTCACACAGAATTATACATACATACTGCATATAAAAGAAAATGGAACATAGTATTATAATTGATATTACTATTTATTATGTTTGAGTAACTCTGAGCACATGGACAAAAATAAATAACATTGGTGTTGCTTTCTGGAAAACAGTGGTCAAAAAATGTCCAAAATCCTGCCTTTTGTGTCCTTGAGCTTTGAATTTTCAAGGTCAAACACTCTGCTGCTCTAGATCTGGACTACATGTATGTGAAGAATTTGATTAAAATAGAATGGGTTTTGACTGAGATTTTTTTTTTTTTTTTTTTTTTTTTTAAATGGACCATGAGAAAGTTGGGGATTTTTTTCTTGATCTTGACCTTTAACCTCAAAAGACAATTGCCTGTAATTGCTGGTATCAGTAGGGGTGTATAAAAATATTGATTTTGCAATATATCATGATATTTCATTTCAAAATATTACATGGATATTTTTAGGTATTTATTCAAATGCTGACATGACAGAGGTTTATTTTTGTTTTTTTTTTTTGGTTTTTTTCTTTGTAGATTTTTTGGGAAATCTGCAAGCTCTTTTATTGCTATATTTTATATTTTGCTTTGTAGTAGTATTGTGATATTGCTGGTCATACATGTAGTTTTTTTTTAATGATAATGCTGTTTTGTTGAATAATGGTTATTTCAAGCATCTGAAAGCACTTATTACTGTTTGAAAGAGGCAGATGTTAGTTACCAGCAAACAATCTTTTATTAAAAGAAAGAAACACACAAAAAAAATCTCCATATTAGTCTTGTGATATATTGCAATATATTGTATTGAGATCCTAGTATTGTGATTTGTATTGTCGTCAGATTCTTGCCAGTACACACCCCTAGTTATCAGGAACTCACACACATTAAAAAAAAAAAAAAAATGAAGATGAATTGTCCAAAATTCTGTGTAAAGGATAAACAGTCATTGGCAGAACTAGCAAGGTTAAATTGCACCTAACAATGGAGTATCTTTCGTAAGAGTTTTAGGTAGCAATTAAGACTTTAAAACTATTAAGCATTGAAATTATTTTTAAAGTTACAGTGTTTATTAGAATAACTACTTTCCAGTCTTCTGGTCTTTGTTTTCTGTATTTTTGCTTCTGTAAACAATGCAGTTTCCCCACAGTGGGATCAATAAAGTCTCATCTTTGGTGAGTAAAACTAATTTCCAGAATGCAAATGTCACTCTTCCTGTTGTAGTACTAGAAGTGTTTTAAAGGACATTTTATCCTGAATGATATTGTGCCACTGCTTTACTTATTGTACATTCAAGTCAAGTTTCAACTCTAAGCATTTTGAAAATTGCATAGAATTTTATTGAAGGATTTGCTTGCATTGAGAAATTAAAAGGTATTATCCATCTCTCCTTAGTTTCTTTTGTAAGTTTTTTTTCCCTATTACTTCTCTGATTACTTCTTTCACTGAATGAAGGGCGTAGTGGCACTGACCCAAGTGCTTAACAAAATGAAGCTTATTTTATTACCATGGTCGTCATGTATATTATCCATTGAAAGCTGTTGTGCCCATGAAGTTAGGTAAATTAGCATGATTCATCTGAAAGAAGTTGTTTTCAAAACTTATAACAAAGTTTGAAAGTCTATGATAATAAGAGTATTTGTAAAAATAGTTTTAGTAAAAGCAAGGAACCATTGCTGTGTTAGTATTACTACTGCTCTCAATTTTAAATGTCTAGGTCAGTGCTCTTTTGCATTTTCTGTTTTGATTTTTAATGAGTGTTCATTCGCCTCTTTGTTCAGTTGTGAATTGTAAGCAGGAGCACCCTGAAAAGTCAAGTTTTTTTCCACCGGCGTTTGAAAGAAAAGGGGAGCAGGCTGGAGCAAAGACAATTGATTGAGACTGACACAGGCGCACACCTCTGAACACACACACCGGCATAAAGATGAAAGAATCAGTCATTCAAAACTTTCTCCGAACCCACAGGTTGTGTCGCAGAGGGAACAGAGAGATGAAAGGCGAGGAAAAGTGCGAATGAAAGAGAAAGGTAGAGCGGCAGGGTGACTGACTGGCAGAGTAGATCGCGTGCCAGGCCACTGTCACTGGTACTTAAAGGGCACACACACTTGAACACACACACACACACACACTTGAACACACACGCACACGCACACACGCACACGCACACACACACACACACACACTGTATAGCTGAACCACTCCATTACATACATGGAGGCAGAAATGAGAATCACAACAGTTTTATGCACATTTAAAGTAACAAACCAGGTTTTGTATAGTTGTGACTGATAAGACACACACACACACACACACACACATACAGTACATACTAAACACAAATTAGCTAATGATGTGTTGTCAAAGTTTCCTCTTCACTTTGTTTCTGTACTGGTTTCCATGACGCCCAGGGGCTGTCACTCAGACAACTGTGTATGAGTAATGAACACACACAAACAGACACACACACACACTTTAACACGCTCGGCGACGGTGTACAAGTGACTGCGGGTGCCCACATCAGAATGCAGGTTGGAGGTTTGACATTCCTGGAGGCTGTGTCCGTCTAGCCAGTTAGGGGGAGGACAGCCAATATCACACACACACACACACGCGCACGCACACACACACACACAGCACTAACTCAACTATCTGATGAGCCTAATGCTGATCCAAGTCAATAGTGAGAAAAAAGATGGGCTTTTAAATGCTATACCTCTTACAGGACTGTGTATGTGTGTGTGTTGGAGAATAGGTGTTGGAGTTTGAATGTATTTGTGCTTCCTCAGTGTGTTTTCCTTGATGCTTGTCTCTGCGTGTGTGTGTGTGTGTGTGTCCTATAGTAGTAATGAAGGCAGTCGCAGAGATTATCACAGTTGGGCGCTCGCAGACCTCAAGGTTAAAGGAGCACAAAGGCGCAGCAGAAACACTGTGGAGTGTGTGTGTGTACGTAATTGTGCACGTCTTTGTATGTGTGCACATGGGAATGTGTGTGTAGGTAAGATTTAAGGACGAGACAGCAGAGCCACAATAGGCGTGATGATTGATTGGCTTGATGCTGAGAGACAGAAAGGGCAAGTGAGCCAGCAAAGAATTAAGAAACCGAGAGACTGGAAGAGATTAATGCAGGGTTTTGCACAGATTTTATTTAAACAGCTAACTTAAATTTTTTGGAAACATGGCTGGATTGTCTTTGATGTTGTTTAAGTATCTCCCCAACAGGAAATTTTGCAAATGTGACCTGAAATTAGTAAGACTAATTAGGTGAATTAAATGTACAGAGCACTTTCCACAAACGAAATGCATGCAGTACATGATCCAATATAGAGTGTTAAAAAGGCTGTAGGAAATATATATGTACTTAAAAAGCAGACTTGATGCACACATATTACCCAAACACTCATCTGTATATGTGTGTATATTTAGCTGCCTTTTAAAGGTCCAGTGTCTAATGCTTTCAATAATATGTAGTTGTCCGCAAATTTGAATCTTGTTTTTTTTTCCCTTAGGATGAGTCATCCATTTCCTAAAGAATGTTGTATATTTCTGCAATCAGAATGGACTCCCTCATACTTTTTCCATTAAATGTCTGGTGACATTACCATCACTATGTCTGACGATCCCAGAGTTAATATTCTCTCATTCAGAGCAGACAAACAAAACACCAGCTTTAATGTGGGCCTTTCATGTTTTTTTTGTAGCCACATGAGAACCAGTTCTGCAAACTGGTAACCATTATGGTTTAGCATTCAACAGTTCAAGTGCTACCACCTCAAAACTTGATCACTATAGGTCTTTAGGTGAGTGTGTAGGACAGAGTTAGTGTAGAGTGAAACAACCACATAATTAGAATCCAGTAGTGATCAGTTTGTTTCTTTGCAGCAGCAAATTCCATGAGAGTATTTGTACAGCGCAAAAAAAAAAAAAAAAATCAAGATATTGAACTTGCACTAACATAAGAAAAGGTACAATTTTGCAAAATATGCTTTTGGATTCCTTGAAGATCTGCCATTGATAATTTAGAAACTGTATGTTATTTACTGTGTGCTAAAAAAGTGAGTTCCCTCGAGGTAAACGAAGGGCACTTTTAATTCGTTTTGGAGAAGCCTTGTACCTGTGCTCGAAGTGTTTCCTTTGGTGTTTACGACTGTTTAGTCAACCTTGCCAAATTACCTCTGAAGTTTTTAATGTCGCTCATTCAATTAAAGTTCGAGGGAGAGCTGAACCTGAGGGGGCAATAAGTCACATATTGGTATTATCCTGCCCTGCTAATTACTGAAGCAATGAACTTTAATTAATATCAGAGCTGGATGTGTGTGTTAAAGCATGCAAATGGAGGTGTATGTGGCATGTTTCTTTGCATACTTGTGGCCAACGCTCCTTTATCTCAAGCCATCTCTTTCCAACACACGTACATACACACACTTGGACACACATACACACCAGGGGCTGACATTTCCCCAAGTGTCTCGGTTCACGTGAGCAATGCTGACACCGTGAACCCAGGAAGGCTAGCGGTGCCGTTAGCATTAGCATAATTATCTCAGTTATCAGCAGTGTGGAGGAGTAGATTGAACAATAAGAACGACTCAGCTCAGTGTCGTGCTTCTGTTACACTTCACTGACTGATAATCACAATATGTCAGTCGGTTTGTTCCTTAATATTTGTTTTTTTTTCATAAATCCATTTGGCTTTTTCTTCTGTATTGTGCTTGTTTTTCTTCTGTATTGTGCTTGTTTTTCTTCTGTATTGTGGCCTTTTGCCACACTTCGTTGGTGTTGGACAAGTTAATCCCATCATCCATGTGGAATAGTGGAAAAACTTGTTGACTTGATTTAAATGGACTGCACTTCTATGGTAAATGGTAAATGGACTGCACTTCTATAGCGCTTTTCCACCTTCATGGTGCTCAAAGCGCTTTACAGAGCCTCACAT
>JAPQRP010000014.1:4220635-4238347 GCA_037367295.1 Apogon hyalosoma
ATCAATTACTGGAAATTTCAGGTGATGATTATGATTATTATTCATTGTTTTGTTCATCAGTTCTGTGGTGGTACAGTATGTTAGCTACATTCCTTACTCACATGAATGCACAGAGATTTCATGTGAGTTCCTTTAGTGCTAAAAATACCTAACAAGTTCCACATCGATGCGAATCAAATAATCTGAACCAATCAACAGGCAGACGTACAGTCATAGAGATGCATGGACACATCTAAGAACATAATAAAATGAAATCTTACTATTATTATTCTTAAATATCTATTTTTGCATTATACTTCCTGTGAGAAACAAAAACAAATCATATTGGTTGATACTGGAAAACACACTGTACACTGTCTGTATGATTCTAGGATAGTCTCATACTGTTTGGGCTCTGGAGTTTTCACCTTTTCACTGGCATCAAGAAGGGAGTTTTATGTACTGTGTGTGTGTAACGTCTTTGTCTGTAGCATGAACCTCATGAACACATGCCTGAACCTAACCTTTAACCCAAGGGTGTCAAACATGCGTCCCATGGGCCAAAGCCCGCCTAAGAGTCCAATCTGGCTCGTAGGATGAATTTGTGAAATAAAAAGGTTATACTGAGGTATTAACCATCAAGGATGTCAAGATTATTTTAGTTCAGGTTCAACACACAGACCAATATGATCTAAAGTGGATCAGACCACTGACATACTACCATAATCAGGGTGTGATTTGTCCAAAAAACAGGGGGGGAGATAACTAACACTGGCGTGAAACAAAAGTGAAACTTTACATACTTTCAAAGCCCAAATCCTGGGTTCTATTCCTCTATTATACAGCAGATCTTACACAAAATTTTCACAACTTCTAACCTGTATCCACTGGACACACAAATGCTGGGCCCCATGAATTTGTCACGTTTACTCCCCCTTTACGGCGCCCCAGTGCATGGGGACGTTCGCGAATTCTGAGACTGTCGACAGTTCGGCTCAGGTGAACATTAGTGCCAGTAATATAGGATATAAGTGTAAGAAAACTCACAGCCTGCCTGTTATTTCAGTTGGTTGGCTGTCCCCCCAAGGATGAAACTCACTGAGCAGAAGTAGGGATGTAAAAACCAGAGTGGGGGTTGATTTACCCCATCCCCCCAACAAATCACACCCTGATCATAATAACCTATAAATAATGACAACTCCAAATTCTTCTCCTGGTTTTAGTGTAAAAACAAAAGTTAAATTACATGAAAATGTTTGTGTGCATATATATATATATATATATATATATAAGAAAAACACATGTAATATGAAAGGAACATGTATTTTAGAACATTAGCACATCACTTTTAGAGCATTGCACCAACATTAGTGCTGATCCAGACCCCTGTCCACATCCACATGATCCCTTTGAACATCATTCCTTACATTAGTACCATTACTTCATGGTACCAAACAAAGCAGGCCCACTCACTGTTCATGCAGAGGTGGACCTTACAGACCCTGGAGACCATATTGGACCTGAGATTATTGCCTCACTGTCCTCATTGTAACTGTTGCGGTCACTGTCTTGTGAGGCATGTGGAAATTACCAAAAATAGTCACTTGCCCGATAAAGGGTTAACCAAACCCTAAAACCCTCAGATTTACTAATAGACTTCTTAGGATTGAGTTCTAAGTCCTCATCATACAAGCTGTGTCCTTACAATGTGAGTGTGTATTCTGGTTCATATCGTCTTAGTGTAATAAACAAGAAAAGAGCATACACGCACACACACACAAAGCTCTTCCTGAGGTTATTGATTCGTCTTTAACTCAAGATTCTCAGCTCTAATAACTCCCATTATGAGAGAGATTACTTTGTTAACCAGTTGATGTATGCTTAAACATACACACACTGAAGCTGTGTGCGTATGAGTGGGAAAGTGTGTCTATCTGTGTCTAATCATTGTCGTTTTTTCTGCTTTTCCTCTAATTCCTCTCTTAGTCCACACTTAGGCTCCCTCTCATTGTGTCTTCATTTCAAATATTTAATTTATACGCTGTTACATCTAATTCAATGTTTTTCTGTCGATCTGTCTTTCTTTCTCTTTCTCGCTCCCTGTGTAGCCTCATAATTAAAGTGCACTGATATATAATTACTGTGCATATTTACCTCAAGTCCCATCTCGGTGAATGGGAGGCCTCTCCCCCTTCTTTTGTGGCTCTACATTATCAAATGTTATTATTTGCATCCCGTTCAGCTTCTCAGCCATCCACTCATTAAGTCCGCGGCTTTGAGAAAATTAGCAACCTCATATGCAAATCGAAAAGAAAAAAAAAAGGGAAAAAAAAGGCTTGCCACTAAAGCATGGGCAGTATGTCAGAGTGCGGGATTGTGTGCAATCGTAGCTGTGTGCATCCTCAGCAGCCTGTGATAACATTTTCATTTTCCCCCTGTGCAACCCATAAACACATAGTCAATATGCTTTCTTCTAGTACTAATGGGAATATTGAAGGAAACTTGAAGTTAATTTCAATTTCACAATAACAAGTAGTGAATGTGCCTTAAAAACTGCAGTGAATAGCAAGGTGCTGACCTTGGTTTGGTCCTAAACACACATAGCAGTGTCTTTATGCATATTGTTGAAGCTTAATAAACTAAACAAAAAAAAAAACTAATTAACTTTTTTTTTGTCCGTACCGTTTAATTAATTATTAAAGAAAGATGTCCATTTTTTTTTTAAACAAATTCCTTAATTGCTCCCTGATCCCTTTGAAAGAAACCTGCGTTTGGATGGAGGTCATTTTTCATTAAACTCCTCTATGATGCCACAAGAGACAGGAGAACTCAGCCATGTACATTCTTAAAAACAGATAGTTGGTGAGTTAAAGAAACCCAACTGTGCAGAAGTTTTATTTTGATGGATTCCTATTTGTTTTTGCTTTTGGAGTTCCATGCTGTCCTTCCCCTTTAGTTATACCCTCATACTTGTTTCAAAGAATACAAGCGTCTTAACCTTCTCAGTTTAATTCTTTTACATTGTATTCAGAGTTTGGGTTCTTCCTCTTGACATTTGAAAATGCATGAAAAAGGAAGAAAGAACAAGAAATGTATGACTTCAGTGTCATGTTTGTCAACATTAGGAACGCCAAAAAATAAGTTAATTCTGTTGAGTTGTGAATGTACTTCTTTAATATTGTTTAGATGACATTTCATGGTTGTTGGTTTTACTTAATCATTAGGTCTGTGGCCCATGTGAACTTAGAAGCCAAAATGTGTCACAGTAACTTGCCCCCCCCCAATTATTTCACATTGATCAGTTGATATAATGTTATGCCAAGAATTTATAATGAGGACATATGCAAATGCTTAATTGTTGGCTTTCTGCATTGATATGTAAATGAACATCCACATGCTATTGTCATTGTACATGATTAGTCTGTGTTGTTATGTGTTCTGTTCTGACTATAAGGGAATATGAAACACCTTTCTCGGTCTGATCAGTCTTAGGACAGGCTCTGCTGTTTTTATGTCAGATTTCAAGCATTTATCAGGATGACTGCATGATTGACTTTTTCTGAAATCTGTGTCTGGCAACAATAAAAAAAAAAAAGCCTATTGCATTCAGGCTTTTCATGTTCTATTTTGAAGCATTATGATGTGGGTCAACATGTCATTTTTAACTTTTCTAGTCCAAACTTGATGCTATATTTAGAATATAACAATAACTCTCAAGGTCAGTCAGCGATAAATGCTCGAAGGAGAGCAGGAGAACACACAGGGCAGTTGTGTTGTTACCCTCGGATTCTGTTTAGCTGTGATTAGTATTAATGTAGCTGCTTTCTCTGTGTTGACCTCATATTAACACTATGCGCTATTTAAATGTGTGGTTAAAGCCACTTAAGGCCATGTTTTTGGAAAATAATAAAAATCCCACCTGAATAATGACAAATTTCTTTGCTCAAGTGTAAATTGTTATGCAGAAAGTTGTGTATGAAGGAGACAGCGCTGCAATAAAATGACTCTTTGGTTTTGAATAGTTCACCGAACCTATAGAGTGTCTTCAGTGCAGCATTGGAACAAGCACATTTTTAATTTGCATGAAAACAAACTTTGAAGGAGGGAGTATAAGGCAAGTTGAAGTGCTTTAAATGTGTAGGTGCTGCTGTCTCAGGGCCAATGGATGGTGACTTACTGCTCTCAAACCTGCCTGTCAGATGCACACAAAACAAGTCACACACATGCAGAAAAAATACACACAAAGTCACTCGCACACTGAACCACTGTAGACACTCTTGACCCTCCACTGAACTGACACAAGCTTTAGTTTGTCAACCGGTCAAGCAGTTTCACTCCATAATCAGCATGACTAAGGGACTAAAAAAGGTAAATACAGAGAGGGGATGTGAGGTAGAATAAGACTGAAGGAAAGATGAGTGTGGTGAGCTGAATTGAAAGATAACACAAGACAGAAAGGGAATAAAAAGCAGCATAATTGAATAGATACTCCAAGGAAGGAGTACTCTGCATGTTGAGTTTGTTTGGGAAAGGCGCAGACAGGCAGCATACGACGTCATGATGATTATGCAGCGTCTATTGTCCGGTGGCTTGCTAATTATTGCAGCACACAGCGCTCTGCTCTTCAAAAACCATTATGGAGCTTGGATAAGAAGTCTGACCTCTTTCTGTCTGTCTGGAGGGAGGATTCGAAGAAATAGAGGGGGGCGGTCAGAGAGGAGAAGAGAGGATTCAGTGTTTAATAGTTTTCATTTAGAAAAAATTAGATATAAGAAAAGCGGAAGCAAAGGATGGGCGAAACATTTTCCTTTTTGTAGTTTTAAAAATCTTCCAGAATGACACATTTTCTCCATTGTTTAATTCCTTTGTCAACTCATTTGTTGAACATTCAACACAGACATTAACTAACTATATCCTTTTACAGGAGGAGTTATTGTAATGCACGTGATATTGAGTCATTTAAGTTTGGATGTGTTAATGTAAATGTGGAGTGTTTTTCAAACAGTTGTAGCCCTGCTGATCCCTTTCACACATACAAATATTTCTTCATTAGAGTACCACTCAGGAGCCTCTGCACCTGACAGCCAAATGGTTTCACAATGCAATTAATTAGATTAGTCCACTAATGCATCCGTTTGACGTATCATTTTTACCTCCTCACTTAATAATAGGGACGAGAAGGGGTGCGGCTGTTAGAGGGGCGGTGTCTGTTTGCTCTTCATTTATGATAATTATCTTTTGTCTCATGTGGTGCCGTCCTAATTTGGATTTTGCTCAATGGCCAGTGCCACACTGTAGTCATGCACTTTTGGATTATAGCTACTGCTGCAATCTATTAGTGTGAAAATAATCACTTTAACCCGATTCCTCTGAAGGAGCCCTTCAAAAGATTTTCTGATTGTACCTTTATTCTTGCTGTGTGATGCTTAATAAAAGAATAAGATGTTTTTTTTGTATATTTTAATGTTAGTCAATCTCACCAGGAAAATGACAATACTTTGTACTTACAATCAATTGCTTATGTTTATGGGGGTTCAAAAAGAATTTTCGAATAGTTTCGTGATGCAATTACAGGACTTAGTGCACCTTAGAGATCATTTTGTCACCACAGTGAAACAGTTATTTTGTGCATTTTAACGTCATCTGTGGTATTTCTTCTACTGCTAGTAGGGGGTGCTTATGCATTTTCCATGGTCAGCAAATCTGCAAACAACAATATGTCCTTTTGGGAGTACATTTTGTGAGACAATTGATTCATTCTGTTTGATATCTATAAAGGTGGTAAATAGATCACTGAACAGTAGACCTTTATGATAACATTTACGTGGCTCAGCTCTGACGTTGGAAGGGGTAAACTAATGAAGCACATGAATTGTTGGTGGTTGGTGGTTTGTCAATACTGTGGAACTTGAGGAAGAGTGGACTATTCACTTTGGTGGCGGTTTGTGCTCTCTGAGTGCCCTTCTAGTTCCAAATAACAGAAGAGCTGTTCTTTCTCACAGCAACGTCTTTGTCCAGCACATGTTCCTCCCTCTTTTTCAACAGCCTTCGTGCTAGTTAATCTTGCGGTCTGCCCCAAATTGGCACCATTTAATCTGAATGTCCGACCACTGCCCAAATGGCCGAATGGTGTGAATGCATGGTCCAGGCAGCAAAATTTCCCTCTGATAAGTCAGATGTAAGCATGGTGCTGAATGTGACTGCATTAAGCATGTAAATGGAATGATTTTTTGTATTCATCGTTTTCCAGGCAGTCTTCTGCAGCGAGTTTATCATGCATATTCATACTAGAATGACGATGAAAGTGCAACAGCAATACTGAACAGCTTTCAACTGGACTCAATATGTAAGAGTTGGCGTTAGCAATATTAGCAGTTTTCTTTGCATACTTTCCCATCCTTGACAGACAGACCATTTATGTCTGCTCATGACTGAAACTAGCCAGGCATGATAACATCAGCACACAAATTTTAAAAGTGAGAATTTTAGTAAGTATTGCCTCTCCTGCACCCATCACAAACACATAGTCACACCATAAAGCAGTCCATTTAGACCAGTGTCACTACTACATATTGTTCTCTCCCAAGGCTAATGCAGTGTGTGTGATTGAGAAAGAGAGGAGAGAGGAGCAGCGACAAAGAGGGAGGGGGGATAATAGTATTGTTGGTAATGGATGTGAAGGGCTTAAAATTGGATGTTATTAGGACTATAAGGCTTTACTACATACTTTACATGGACACAATGGAGTAGAAAGACAGGGCAGTGGAAGCTGGGGTTGAAAGTCTGTCAGATTTTAGAATTAGGGTGGGAATTTCACTTTTTCTTCTCAGAGGCCACTGAATATGTATCTTTAAAAACTTGCAATGTCCACAACAGCCTTTGGTCACATCCATGCTAATGGATCATCCACATTTTCCACATTAACAATCTGTATCCTCATGAATGTTTTAAGAAATGATCAAGTTTTTAACAGGTCTGACATGCATATGAAATGACCATTAACCCATAAAGACCAAAACAGCCACTGGCAACTAAAAGAATCTACTGATCCAAAGTGTTTAATAACTTCTGAACCATTAAACCTATCACTATGTTGAAATAATTGGTGTAAAATGCAGTTTGTCATCTTTTCATGGTCATCAGATAGGATGTTCAGAGGCTCCGTAGTGAACATGGAAACACCGTCATCTTCTACAACATTGATTCACCAGTAAAACCCATGGGCTGAATCCCAGTTCACCCCTTGCCCCCCCGCCCTTACCCCTGCCCCTCCATTTTGCGCATACACATGAAGGGGTAGTGTTGTCCCAATTGGAGGGGAAGGGCTAAGGCGGAGGGCTTGTATAGCCCTCGAAACTGAGATTTTCCAAGACCACACTATGAATGGAGGGGTCATAGAAGAATCCCATAATTCTGTTTGAATCATCGGCAAGATGGAGGTAAACACAGCAGAAAAGTGCAGCAGTGTGATGAAAGAAACACACAAATGTATGCATTTTCTTCGTAAACAACTTCATCATTTGATCGACCGTTTAATGCCGGTTCAATGTGTCATAGATTGCATTTCTGCGGTTTGTAGTTGATAGCCACAAAAAGATGACCAAAACTCATGGAACAGAGACGGTTACAGCTACTGACGGCATGGGGAATACTTTCAGAAACAAAGTTTTCCCATTGGTTAATAGTGGCATCTATGATTGCTGATGACGTAACACGTCTTGAAGGGTTGTCCCATTTTATAGAATGTTTCAACCCCTACCCCTTGTAGCTCCATTTCAAAAGTTAGTGTCAAGTGTAAGGGCCAAGTGGTAGGGGTAAGGGTAAGGAGGAGGGTCAAGGGGTGAATTGGGATTGGGCTGTGGAGTTGGATCAATGACAGTGGATGGAGACAGTTTACATTCAGTTAATGATATATTTGACTGAAAAAGTGACTTTTTCTTCACTTTTCCCTGTTTTGATAGAGTAACCTTTGAATTCACTCAAAGATTTCATTAAGACCTAAATTAAATGTAGGAAAATATATGAATTACAGTTAAAAATACAAAACAAAATGTGAAATACAATATTATAATAAATGGTAATAAATCACTGAAGAAAGGTTAAATCGAGGAAAAATGGAGACACTCAGTGTATGTTCAGTTATTGATATCTTTGCTGAAAGTCACTTTTTCTTGAGCTTTCTCTGTTTTTCATATCATAACCCTCAATTTGAATCTCAGCTTTTATGAACATCTAAATGATCAGTAAATTAAATAAAGGAAAATACCTGATTTTGACTGAAAAGAAAAAAAAAAAAACGCAAAATACATAGAATGATATAATAATAGATGGTGATCAGTCACTTAAGAGAAGTTAAACATAGAGGAAAAAAATATTTTGGAACTGCCACAAAAGTAGTACTGGGTCTTTATGGGTGTAAAAATACTGTATATACAGAGGTAATCAAGAAGGAGGTAATTACAGAACATAATATATGAAGACTGAAGAAGCAAGCAACAACGGTGAAGAATAAAGGGGATTTCTTTTCCTGGACAGATGATGAGAATCAATTTTGAATCAAAGTAGAACTGGACTATAAGGCATCCATGCCAGTAGAAAAGATAGCGTAACTGATAAAGAGAACTGTTGAGGCAGGTTTAACAGGTGTAAACACAGCGAAAGTTATGTGTTTTAAAATGGGAATGAAATAGTGTGGTGAGGGTAACAGTATGAAACAGTCATGCACTGACCTCTGTACTTTCAGTATATTAAATGTTTTCAACAACATTTAGCAGTTAAAGAGAAATCCATAGTTTCATCCATAGTTTCATGCCAGAAAAAAGCAACATGATCCGATTCTACTTCACATTATCTGCAGTTGCAACTTTTATTAACATGTCCAAACAAAACAGGCTGATTTCTAATGATTGTAGTCATAAAGTATCTTAGATGGGATTACAGAATGTTATACAGCCGTTACATTTTGGCTTAACGTTAGACATTTAGGTTAGAGAAAAGAAAAAAAAAAAACAAAACTTTTTGTAATGGAACATTACAACACTCACGTCCTGTGTTCATCCCTATCCTGTCTTGTTCATACAACTGCACATTCGCACAGCAGGTCTGTAAGCAGCTGTCATTTTAATGCCCTTTAAAAATCAATCAATATTTTAATCTACTGCTGAGGTTACACTGCTTTTATTACTATTATAAGAAAATACATACTGCTCATTTAAAAGTGTTTTACATATAGGTTTAGACTTAAAATTCTCAGTTTTTTACAGTGTATTGATTTGTTAGACATGTATTAAAAAAAAATGGAAATCTCTGTTCTTTCCTTTGTTCCAGTAAAAGCTAAATTTTGCTCATTCTCATCCCTAACATCTGTCTGAAACATCTGCTTTTACACTCAGTAGTCCTGTTCTTTACTGTTTTATGGTGACCATGAGCTAATATAGGAATGAAGGATGCAAACCTTCAATTGACATGAGAAAAGCAAGTGTATCTGCATTCATCCATGTCCTTAGTCCAAGGTTATAAGGTCTGCTTCATGTTGCCTGTGCTTTTTGTCAGAGTGGCTATGTGGGTGATTTCTGCTGTTTTTACTGTAATTTTCAGCTAAAGGAGTGCCTTGAAGTGAAGGTGAGAAGTTATATCCTATAAGCCTGTGAGATGAAGAATATTATCCTGTAATTTTACTCACTGCACTATGAGTAGGATTGGGATAACATAACAGCCAAAATCTTTTATACAAAGAGGACAATTAAACCATGAACAGGAAGGTTGTAATGTCACCAAAGAAATCAAGGATGAGTAAGAAAAGAAAAAGGAAGTCAGAGGGATGAGAGGAATGAAAGAGCAGAAGAAAGAGCAGAAGATAGTAACAGCAGAGAGTGAAGAGAAGGAGGAGATGTGGAACGAGAGACGAGAATGAAAGGAATACACAGCCGAGAAGGTGACAGAGGCAGGAGGGGAATAAAACAAAAGTTTTGTTAAAAAGACTTGAATAAACTGCAAGGCACATGCACGAGTTATAATAACTCCTCAGATCAGAGCACGGTCACTCCTTTGGAATAAATGAATAGTAATTGATTGGAGCAAGAACAGTACATAATGGCTAGTGTGGCTCCTTCACTACCCACTAATCTACTGAAGAGGATATGAGCGACCTATACGTAGGTGTCTGTTTTTTGGGTCTTAAGTATCAGTCTCCAATCTGTAAGTGGAGTGAATAGAAGTTGTTTGACAGGCAGATATTAGGCCGTCATGGCCAACATGAATAAAAGAGAGTCTGATAGCAAGAAACATAAAATAGTCATTAATGTGTGCACCCCGCTCTCCTCTGGAGGAGACAAAGACGTGCACACATGTTGGTACTACCCACAAGTGCACATCTAAACTGACAGACGCACACACACACACACACAGGCCAGAGGTGACCAGGGCATCTTTTTCCTGAAACTGCCAAAGGATATTAGCAAGGACTGAAAAGATTGTAAATTATAGGACAAAATTAATCTGTAAGAAAGAGACACACATACACAATAAGATCAGGTTAGGAGTGTTCAGAAAGAAAAACATCGAAGTAAATGAGTGTAATGATGGGGTGTGCAGAAGAAAAAGGAGCCCAGACACAAACATGCACACAGAGAAAATGAGATGAAGATGTTTTGTTACATAATACAGAATCAAATGACGGATATCTGAGGCAGATGTTGTGTTCACAGCTAAGTTATTAAATGACTTATGTTTTATGTTTTAGTAATGCAAAATACAGTGACCCTTAGAGTCGCAACACAACATTTCACTAAATACCACGCTTGCAAAATGTCAGAGAAAGTCAATTCAGACATTATTCAAGAGATAGAAACAGGACGTTGAACTGGCTTTAGGTTTTGTCCAATCACAAACAGGAAGAGTTGTCCAGCCTTTTGTTTAGTCTGAAATGTTGTGGCATTCTCTCAAATTTGAGAATGTTATTATTCAAAACAACCATACTGAGATGCTCTGAAAAAAAATCTGACAAAAATACTGCGATAAAACATATTACTTAGAGACAACAGTAAGTATTTGATAATAATGAAACTGTGTCTGTGCAGCTGATTCTTGTCATGACTTTTGAAAGCAGCAATATTTCATTGTGTATTGTACGTGTCCTGGAAGCTACAGAGCGCTATCAGTATTGTTGCACTTTAATATGTCTTGAGGCAATCACCTGTCACAATGCACTCATGGCAGCAGTCCGCTAAATGATGCATGCTGGGAACAGTGACCAGCAACATGCATGGGGCAAAGAGAAATCAAGGTTGTAAAGAAACTTTGTACGTGCATGTTGTAAACCAACAGTGATGTTTTATGACTCGTAGCATGGGTCCTTCTAACCTATAATTAGGTTTACGCCTGTGTTTGTATTCACTATACTGTCCCCATAAAAGCTCATTATGTCCCTTTAGAAGACCTGTCGTCCCCTCACAAGGCGTTCTTCCAAACTGAGAGGCTACACCTGAGGGCTGAGAACTGTGCATGTCTGTGCGATGAGGTGTTTACTGCCCGTTGCCACATTGGACACAGTCCAACTGGCAGACTAAAGATGGCACCATTTGTAGTCCTACCATACCAACACATGCACATACATACATTAAGAGTGTGTTGTATAAATCAGAGGAAATTTCGTTGTGAAGTGCTATTAATGGGGGATTTCAAGAAATCCCTCCTTCAGACGTTTGAACTTTTTTAGAAACAGTAAATCTCTGAGGCTTAATGCAGTCCAAGAGTTGTTTTTTTTTTTTTCCTGGAACCGATTCCACTCATTACTGCTGCTCCTTTAATGGCTTAATTTATTTCTCAAAACTTTTAAAGCCCAATGGATGCAGTGACTTTTAGTTCCCAAATGGAGAGAGCATATTTTATTGTTTGATTTGTGACTGATGTATTATCTTTATGTTCAGCTACTATTAATCCTTGCATCACTTTGTTCAGACTGTTTTTCCTGAAATCCGAGTTTTTGTCCTGTTATTTCCATACAGGGATTGACCAATTATCAGTGTGATTCATTATTACATCCAAGATTCAGCTTTTTTAAGATTGTCAGTATCAGTAGTCATATCTCTGCAAGTTGAAGACTGATATAAAAATTATGTTTTAGAGAACGAAAAAAATAATTAGTTAAACTAATAAATCTCTAAATAAAACTGTATCACTCCACTCAATTATACAGTTTCCCTCTGGGATTAATTAAGTACTCTGATTCAGTGTAATTAATCATTTAATATTGAATTGAATTTAAAATACACTGTTATAAGTGAGAGTATTTTTTCATCTTAAAGCTGCTTTTTCCGGTAAAGTCAGTGTTTTCAGTTGAGAATTCTAATATAAGCTATTGGTACTAACATCTATTGACACAATAGTGTGTAAAACATCTTTTGTCTTTAACCACCACCAAATAACCGCCACTGAAATGAGAAAATAATACTGGTAGCCATTACATGTGAAAACTGAAAATAAATATAAAATACCATCGAATTGTACTTTATTGGATCGGCAGTAATGTGCATCAGTATAATGTTGTGTGGTTGTTAGATTTTAAGTTTTATCAGTATTAAAAACCAGTTATCAGTGCCCTTGATTTCTGTAATTGACATCTGTCTGCATGGGTGTTGCTTTTATAACACTGCAGGTCTCAGCAACATCATGGCTTCATGTTCCTTCCAGCCTCATCTGTACTGAAGCCTCATCAAAAAGTGCCACAGACTGTTGCGGCCTATGTTGTCCTGCAGCGTGGATCCTGCTCAGCCCTTCTGTCATGCTGGACTTAATGTCATCATCGTGTGTTACATTCCAAGTGAAGTCAAAGACAGATTGAAATCCAATTGGCCAGACCATCCACACTGAGATGCATTTGTAGAAATATCATTGGAAATTTCTATTTTTGAAGTGGCATTCAGATCTATTCTACACAACACTAAAGACATTATGACCTTTACTGCTATGCCACGTTAAAAAATTCTCTCAAAATGCCCTACATCACCATCACAGTCTGCCTGGCTCGAGGATATAATGTTGTTCTTGAGCCTTGAAAAAAGCGGTGAATGTTTTACTAAGAAGTGGCAGATTCTACATTTTCCCCATTATGAGGTTTGCGTTTGGTGAGGGTGATTTGTCCTGGACTTCCACTTGTACTGCACTCACACATCTATTACTAACATGCAAAAAGGACACTACAAGGCAAACAACAGAGACCATGGAGGACATGGATTAAAGTAAGTATAACAGCGTATAAACAACCTCTGAAGTTAAATAAATAAATAAGCCTTTCATACAGAAAGGGCATTGAGCCTTTACTGTTAACAATATGAACATATATAAGTATGTTCTTATCTAAGTACACACCCATTTAGAAGTAAAGTTCTGTTGTATTCATGGACCTGGTCGTCTCTTTCCCCCACTGATATAGTTAATACCATACAATAGCTCTGCACAAAAAGGATTGAACTGTGTGTTTTAACTCACATTACTTTTTTTTTTTTTTTTTTTATCAAGGACTTTATTTTCAATTTTCAAATGTATAAAAAGAAACCTGCAACTTGAACATGAAATTGTTGTATTAGGGTTTATATATTTTTGTACATGATACATACAGTTTGATGCAAAAGTCTTAGGCAGCCTTGAGCTTTGTTGCAGTGGGCATGTGTCTTTATTATTACAAAAAAAACATGCAGGAAGTATGTGCACTGTGTCGAAGCACACACCTGTAGGTAAAGTTAGTATTCAGTGGGTCCTCCATTTGGATTCAATAAATCTTCAACTCTCTTAGGTTGACTGTCTGGATATTTTCTTAAATAGTCTTGTGTTATATTACACAGTGTCATAATGTCTCAGAGTTTTTTATGTTTTTTTTTATCCTTTTCTCTATCCAGATGATCCCATATACGTTCTACGAAATCCAGATTTTTGTTTTCTGAAATGCATGACCGCACATAATGTATTTTTCAGTCTTTGTAGTTATATACACACACACACACACACACACACACAGAGTAAAGGCCAAAATTTTGGACACACCTGGTTTTTCTTTATTTTCAAGACTACTTACATTGTTGAGTCTCACTGAAGGCATCAAAACTATGAATGAACACATATGGAATTATGTAGTTAAAAAAACGTGTGACATAACTCAAAACATGTTTTATATTTGAGATTCTTCAAAACAGCCACATTTTGGGTTTATTACTGCTTTGCACAATCTTGGCATTCTCTGGATGAGCTTCATGAGGTAGACTCCTGAAATGTTTTCCAACAGTCTTGAAGGAGTTCTGAGTGATGCTGAGCACTTGTTGGCCATCTGAGGTCCAGCTCATACTATTGAAATGAGAAGGTGTGTCCAAACTTTTGGCTTGTCCTGTTGTGTGTGTGTATGTATGTATATATATATATATATATATATATACACACACACACATAATATAGGAATATACAGTAAAAAAAAAAAGGTAAATGGGATCATCTGTACATATTTCCTGCATATTTCTTGTTAGAAATACACACACCCATTTGAACACTGCAAAAACACCAAAGCTAAATTTAGGCTGCTGATGACTTTTGCACGCTGCTGTACATTAAGCTTACCTTGATGGGTGAGCTTGTTTTAATTATCAGTCTTTTTCATTTTGTTAGGTTGTTTCTATTTTTTCTCATATGTACATCATGTTATATTAAATCAGAAATATGTATGCCAAATTACATCTACACTAATAAAGCAGTTGGAAAAAAGAAATCTGATTGGAAACATTTAAAAACTGTTTCCAAATGTGGTTTGGAACAGATTTGCAAAACTCATGTTTGACGTATTGAAAAATAAAACCTAAAATAAATTGTAGGACATAGCAAAACAAAAACAGATTTGGCCAAGGAGTCTGAACAAGGCCTAAAGGTGTCGACCTTTACTCTTACTAACATTTCCAAAATGTGCTTTCCTCACAATTAAAACTAATATGCGAGTCAATTTGTGCAAATCAAACCCTTTTTTTTGGCTGATCATATATTCTGCACTGAGGCTCCTGCCGTACATTACAGGTCCTTCGAAGCATTTTGGCAGGACATAAACATAAAGCACATCATCCAAGTGAGGCGTGCACTGTAAAATCTATTTCACTGAATCAAAAAGGGAGGCTGTCAAACAGACGGCCGATTATGGCAGGAAGCCTTTTATTTCATGTGCACATCAGAACGCAAACTCGACAGATTTGCAGTTGGTATTAATGCAAACCTTATGGGAGGTCGCTCCACTTACAGATGCTCGTTGTCACCTGATTAAGCGGATGGCGATGAGTGATATGGACTGTCCATCCTTTTATTTTTCAGTAGTGAAGGAAAGCATGTTTCTTATATGTTGGTGTTATGGAAAAGAAGTGTGCCAGAACAATTGTAGAAGTTTTGTATTTACAATGTTCTGAAGCAGACAATAATTGTTTATGTAAAAAAAAAAAAAAAAAAAAAGGAAACGAGTGGAAAAAAGGTGTTGGAGTCTCTGTAGTGACCAAAAGACTCCACATTAAGTCCTTTTATTGTGTGTGCCCTCCAAAACACTGCTCTGTTCACCCTGCACACATCCTATCTGCCCATCGGTGAATAAGGGCCTATCTGGAGTGGACTGCAGGGTACTTAAAGCTATCTGCAGCTAATTCAAGATATGTGAAATTGAAGGGAGATATGACATGAGTGGAGTGAGGGAGTAGAGGAAAGGAATGAGAGGGTGAGGCAGGGGAAACATGAGGAAAGAGAGAAAAAATGGACAGAGGGAAAAAGAGAAAGAGACATCTTGGAAAGGCTTTCAGATAAATGTAGAAATGATAAATAAAACCACACAAGGACAGAAAATGTATATGGTGTGGACAGGGAGGTGGGTGTTATGTACAGTACTGTATGTGTGTGCTTATTTGTACGCACTGTGTGTGTGTGTGGGAGTGACTTTGAGGTGCAGTCCTTGGCACACAGATGCCCCTCCATTATCTGCCTGTCTTCGTCCGCTCAACCTACCCTGCCTCGGGCAACTCTCTACTTTAAAGAGCTGTCCAGCGGATACACACACACATATTTACACACAGACAGACTCTTCCTCGCTCCACGTTCCAGTGGGGCAGGGTGGTTTGGCATGGAAGTGCTTGGCTAACAGCTTGCAAGAGTAAGGTGACATTTCTCTGTATGCAGTGCGTGTGTGTGTGTGTGTGTGCGTGTGTGTGTGTGTGTGTGCATAAACCCAGCAGGTGCATCTCTGGAAGTTACCTGCGTGTTTTTGTGTGATCAAGTTTCTACATTTGTGTTGGTCCGTCTGTATTTGCATCGTGTCTACAGTGCACATCATTACTTGTTTGTGAGTGAGAGAGTAAGTGTACACTCCTCTGTACCCAACACCTTTTGACTTTGCTTGTTCCACAGCTGCCTGGAGCCTTAGTTAAGGGGAAGGAGGCTCTGTTTCAATGACATGGATAACTACATATGTATGTGTTTGTGTGTGTGTGTGCACAGATGTAAAGCTCTTACTATGCAAGACAGTGAAAAGTTAACTTGCCTATATGCATACATGTGTATGTGTGTCTGTCTGTCTGTCTATCTATGTGTGTGAGAACTTTTTTGTGTCTCAGTGAGAAATGTGTGAAGATGGAAATTGGAGATGGATGATGACTTTCTCACTGTAACAAATTAGATGAGCGTAAGAAAATCATGGCATTTAGGGGTCATGCTTTTGGAAAAAGTCTGATTAACATCACATCAGTCACCACTTTTCTTTATTATAGTCTTGCAAAGAGTGGCATTAACATTGTTGCAACAATACAGATGGTAAAAACAAAGTAACTCAATGTTCACACAGTACAAACAAATGAATAATCCACCCATTTTCTGAACCAAGTCAGGTTCGAGGGGTGCTGGAGCCTATCCTGGCTACCAATGGGTAAAGGCAGGGTACGTCCTAGATGTGTTGCCAGTTTATCACAGAGCTGACATATAGAGACAAACAACCATTCACTTTCACATTCACACCTACAGCTGATTTAGAATGACCAGTTGAGGTGCATGTCTTTGGACGGTGGGAGGAAGCCTGAGAACAGACACAAGGAGAACATACAAACTCCACACAGAAAGGACCTGTGTGGAGTTTGCCCAGGACCTTCTTGCTGCGAGATGACAGTGCTAACCACTGCACCACAGAGCCATCCCCAAGTAAATACAGTATCTAGTTAATATTGGACCCCAGGAAGAATGGGACCCTTAAATAAAGAAATAAAAAAGAAAGAAATATGCAATATCAATAAAACCTTTAACCACCACAGTCTGATTAAGTACATTCCTTCATACTTAAATCAAAGGTTTCTGTCAAACTGCTCCTGAAATATGACATTTTATACATGTATCTGTCAGTTTACAGATCTGCATAGAGGATACTACCTCAATGCAGTGACAGATTTTATGAATCTTAGTGGAGGATAAGGCATGGGCCAAAGATGACTCAATTACAACTTAACTAAATGTATAAAAGGGAATTAATATGGTGGTAGTTTTTTTTTCCATCTTCTATTGTGAGATATGCTGTTCAGTTGTACTGACAGAATTACAGTTGCAGTATTCCATACACTGCGTTCCAAATTATTATGCAAATTGTATTTAAGTGTCATAAAGATTCAATTTTGTGTTTTTCAGTTAAACTCATGGATGGTATTGTGTCTCAGGGCTCTGTGGATCACTGAAATCAATCACATA
>JAPQRP010000014.1:4245495-4265578 GCA_037367295.1 Apogon hyalosoma
GCCTACAGGTGTTATAGTTAAGCTGGATAAATACCCAAGCTCATGTTCAGCACCTCCTCCTCTTTTGCATCTCCTTTTCAAGTTTTAATAAGATAACTTTAACCATTTTCCCAGTTCACATTATTTATTTATTTTTTCTTTTATATTTAATCTCCGCCACCGGGACACCAGTTCAGTCTGTCAAGTGAGACAGTTGAGGGAGAGGGAGAGAGAGAGAGGCAAGGAGACAGAACAAGGGGCTCACTGATCCCTGTCCGGTGCAATCTTCTGCGCTTTAATGAAGTCCAATCTGTGAACACACTGTGGTTGCGTACCCTAAGGCGATCATCGCCTGTCTGCGACACAGAGGAACACATAATAAGCGAATAGCTCCACTGGTGGATGGATTGAGAAAGCTTGATGCCTTTGAAACACTCCAACAGTACAGACATGAAAGAGAGTCGACTTGTTTCATATTCTTTTGTGTGATCAAACACAGTATGTCTTTAAAGGTGAACACTGTTTCTGAGCTGAACACAAACTGAGACTTGAAGTTCATGTGCTTTGTGTTGACTTAATGTCTCCTAAATGTTTATGTCTCCCACACTATTTACTGTAGCTCTGATGCATATTCATACCATCTCCTTAACTCACTAAGGGCCAACTGCATCATTATGCAGTTTTCCAATTAGACTTGTTGCTCTTGGGCTTGTTCACAGACTGCAAGATTTTTCCTACCATTAAAAGGCTGCGCCAAATTAATGGAAAATCAATACAGAGAGCACCAAAGAGCTCAGATATAGTTTCCGTCATATAATGGTTGAAATACTAATGACCCTAATCTAAAAGATCTGACATTATTTTTTTAAATGAAAAACATACAGTTTTCCAGTGAAAGGACCCACAATCCTGGTAAACCACCCCCTGAAAACCCAGAGTAAATATAAACATAACATGCTGCACACTTTTAACACCCCTCGGCCAAATATAGTATAAGATTCTGTTGAAAATTACTGCCCTATAATTTAGATTAGATTTTCTTTGTGTAAAACTTATTACATACATATTTATATTTGAAAGTGCTCAGATATTATAACTGCACAAGGCATTTGACCTTGAAAAAGTAGATCAAGGTGACCTTCAGTTGGGCTCATAAGTTTACATACCCTAGCAGAATTTGTGATTTTTTGGCAATTTTTCAGAGAATATGAATGATAATACAAAAACTTTTATTACACTGATGGTTAGTGGTTGGGTGAATCCATTTATTATCAAACAAATGTGTTTGCCCTTTTTAAATCATAATGACAACAGAAACTATCCAAATGACCCTGATCAAAAGTTTACATACCCTGGAGGTTTTGGCCTTATAACATACACACAAGTTGACACACATGGGTTTAAATGGTTATTAAAGGTATCCATCCTCACCTGTGATCAGTTTGCATGCAATTAATATGCGTATATAAAAAGTCAGTGAGTTTCTGGGTTCCTGACAGACCCCTGCATGTTCCTTCCAGTGCTGTGCAATGTTTCTGAATCCAGAGTCATGGGGAAAGCAAAAGAATTATCAAAGGATCTGCGGGAAAAAGGTAATTGAACTGTATAAAGCAGGAAGAGGATATAGAAAGATATCCAAGGAATTGAGCATGCCAATCAGCAGTGTTCAAACTCTACTAAAGAAGTGGAAAATGAGGGATTCTGTTGAAACCAAGCCTCGGTCAGGTGGACCAACAAAGATTTCAGCCACGACTGCCAGGAAAATTGTTCAGGATGTAAAGAAAAACCCACAAATAACTTCAGCTGACATTCAGGAGTCTCTGGAAAAAGTGGTGTTCCTTTTTCAAGATGCACAATAAAGAGGCACTTGAATAAAAAGGGGCTGCATGGTCGAGTCTCCAGAAGAAAGTCTTTACTACGCCAGTGCCACAAAGCAGCCCGTTTACAATATGCCAAACAGCACAGAGACAAGCCTCAAAACTTCTGGAACAAGGTTATTTGGAGTGATGAGAGCAAAATTGAACTTTTTGGCCACAAACATAAACGCCACATTTGGAGAGGCGTCAACAAGGCCTATGATGAAAGGTACACTGTTCCTACTGTGGAGGTGGATCACTGATGTTTTGGGGATGTGTGAGCTACAAAGGCACAGGGAACTTGGTCAGAATTAATGGTAAAATGAATGCAGCATGTTATCAGAAAATACTAAAGGAAAACTTGCACTCATCAGCCCAGAAGCTGCACATGGGTTGGTCATGGATGTTCCAGTATGACAATGACCCAAAACACAAGGCCAAGTCAACCTGACATTGGCTACAGCGGAAAAAAGTGAAAGTCACTTTGGGGAGATCTCAAACGTGCAGTTCATGCAAGACAGCCCAAGAATTTAAAGGAACTGGAGGCTTTTTGCCAAGAAGAATGGGCAGCTTTACCTTCTGAGAAAATAAAGTGTCTCATCCACAACTACCACAAAAGATTTCAAGCTGTTATTGATGTTGAAGGGGCCAATACAGAGGATGAAGAACTAGGGTATGTAAACTTTAGATCAGGGTCATTTGGATAGTTTCTGTTGTCATTATGATCTAAAAAGAGCAAACACTTTTGTTTGATAATAAATGGATTCACCAAACCACTAACCATCAGTGAAATAAAAGTTTTTGTATTATTATTCATACATTACATTCATATAAAAGTGGTAAAAAAAAAAAAAATCACAAATTCTGCTAGGGTATGTAAACTTATGAGCCGAACTGTATTCTCAATAGGCTTCTGCTCCATACCAAGATGCATCCACAGTAGGAGTGGGCAATATGGCAAAAATATCATATCACGATTTAAAAAAAAAAAAATAAAATCATGATCTTGATTTTATCACGATTCTTTACACTGGTCTTTGAGACTAATTTGCAAGTTTCTGAACAGTGCAACCAAAAAAATTCCCAATGTAAAACAGCCGTAAAAGAAAAAAAATAATTTAGTGTACTCACTGTGGATTTTGTGTGGCACAGAACGCACCCCTGTACAGCCCCCTCAAGTCCACGATCTCTCTGCTTTGTCGGACCATCGATACATTCTAATTGTTCACGATCTAATATCATCATATCGCACACCCCTAATCCACAGTATAAATTGGGTGCAGATATCTCAATGCATTCTTCAGATAATGTGATTATGTCATTGAATGGACAGACAGACAGACAGACAGATGACAAAACGATTCCAACACCTTCAGCCAGAAGTTGGCTGAGGGGTAAAAATGGATGACATGACTCAACTTCAGGCTGTTTTAGAAAAGGGAAGACAAATAAACATCGTTGTCAGAGGTCCAATATTTCTTTTGTGACACACATTGGAGCTGAAGTCTGTGCACAGATATGATCCCTTCCAGAGTCTTTCCAGAGCCAGCTGTAAATTGCAAATTTTTATATAATTTCCTAGGTGATTAACAACGAAAATGATCAGATAGGTGATGACCTGAACAACAATTATCCTGAAGAAATCTGACTGCTTTTGGGACAAATCTACTAGACGTGCACTTTGAGTTCGTTGTTTGGCCCAAATCCCACTGACTACCACTACAGAGACAGGGTGTGTATACACTATAACCAGCCATCAGGAAGCAATCAAGAACAATCATCTTCATTTTTGGGGGGCTGTCATAATATCTAACTCTATAATAATAGTACTTCTACAGTACTGTGTAAAAGTCTTAACCCAACATTAGGTTTGTTGGTGTGGTAAAGTTCTAATGACCACACATATACATTTCTCAGTCTCTGTTTTAAGATACAATCTGGACAAATAACAGGAAAAACTAATGTTTCAGGGACAAAAACAGCTTCTACAAACCAAAGTGGTAGTATTTACTGTGACCTCCCTTGGCACCTGACATGTCTTTAACCCTTTTGTTCAGAAAATATGAAATGTATTGCATGTGGTCTTTTATGTCTGTGTACATATTTTCCTGTGGTTTCTTGTTGTATCTGAAGAAAAGTAAATGAAAAATAAATATGTCTATTCATTTCAGCCCTGTAAAATTACCAAAGCTGAAGGTGGTGTAAGACTTTTACACAGTACTTTATAAATTCCTCTTTGAAGTACTTCCACCATCACCAAAATAACAATAAGATATGCTGATTCACCGATTGGCAGGCCTTGATCAGTGTCATTTAGCACTGCCTTTGACATCAAAGTGAATTCTGTGAGTTCTGACTGGCTTTCACAAATGATCTGTCCCTCTCTTTGTATTTCATAACACAAACACTTCTTTAAGGGTCAGCGTCTTCAAAGAGCACACTGATTAATATGTCAAACAAATACAATGCTCATACAAACTGGAATAACATTGTATTTGTAAGAGATAAGTCACTGAGTCATGGATGTAAAGAACAAAAAACATAGAGCACCAAATGAGCTGACGTTTAAAAAATAAATAAATAAATTCATGACACAATTGTTAAATATTAACATGTACTAATATAATTCACATGGGCTAATTGCTTTGATCGTTGACAAAATGACAGGCTAATTGGAGCTTGGCCCTTTGGTGCATATAGTGAAAAGATACATTTAGTATATTACATACAAATAAATAAGAGAGTCCTTTAACATGACATTTACTCCTATTACCTAACTCTTTTTACTCACTTGTAGCCATCAGTGTATAAAGCTACAATGACTGTAATAACCCTCTTATCATTATGAGGTCTAATGTCAACAGTTCATTTAATTTTTTTTTTTTTAATCAAAATTTCGCTGTGAGTCACTGCTGCCTAGACAATATGTCTAAGTGTCCTTGGGTAAGACGCTGAACTCAAGTTAACTTATGTTTCTTGCAATGACAGAGTGGTTGGTGGGTTTGTAAGCGAATGAGACTCACATCATGTAGTCCTTCGTGTACCAGTAGTAACATGCAACATAAAAGCAGTTTGTTTAATATGACGACTTGGAAAGGATGCATTAACCCAGAACTGCAGCCAAAAACAAACTTCTGATGAATTAAGATGCACTTTACTGTACACTCCCAAGAGTAATAACTGTGATTCTTTTTCTAGTCAAGTCAAAGCACGTCACACCCTAAAACAACACACAGAATGCATTATGGATTTCAAAGAACACTGTCAATGATGATATTACTTGATCCAAGAGCCCCAGAGAAAGGAGATCAAGTAGAATTCGGGACTCAAAATACTTTTTGTCAGGAACTCGAAGTATACAGTTTGGCTGCACTATGCAGATACTCTGCATTACAAAAATAAAGTTTTTTTTCTGTCCAATATCAGAAATCATGTATGTTTCTCTTTAAATATTTACCTCTTTGCAACTTAAAGACCCTCCCACAATTTACTAAATAAAAATGATGTGAAATAGTTATCATGTATTGAAATGTAAGTAGGGCTGAGTGATCACAATCTTAATTGTTTCAGATCATGTCATTAAAAACTCAACAGCAAAACTGTCACAACTTTCTTATTTCATATTCACTTTATATGGCCTGTCTGTCAGGATAATTATGGTATTTTATGGGGCATTGCATTAACCTATGGGTTTGCAGCATTAATGTCACTACCACAAGTCACTAAGCCAGTGAGTTTTATTTCATTCTGTTTATAAAGTAATACTTTAGCATCTGTCTGCACTGAAATGTTCATTTTCAGTCTGTACTAACTCATAGAGTTTGGTTAACCTTCTCTTTTGCTGTTGCTAAAGGAATATTGCCATAAAATTACAAGTTTTATTTATTTTATTTAACCTTTATTTAACCAGGAAGTCCCTTGAAATAAAATCTCTTTTTTGAGGGAGACCTGACCAGGAGGCACATCAGAACAATACAAATGAACTAACACAGTATAAAACTTACATACAATTAAGACGGCACAAAATGGCTAAAGTCTAGTTTCTATAGTCTGCCACGCAATGAGTGTGATTAACAAAAGTGCGTCATAGTCATGTCAGAGTTCAAAACATTGTTGATCCATTATAAAACTACAGCAGAACAAATGAGGCTGTCCCAGTCTAATTAAATAATGGAAACATTGCATTGGTATGTACAAGAAAACACAGAGATTACGCCATCTACACATTGTCAATATTATGATAAGGTTGAGCTGGTAGTCAGATAATGTCAACACAAAGCCATCACACTCAGTCTAAGCCTCCATGAATAAGAGAAAATGTAAGGAATACTTACACTTTGGCTGAAACATGCATGTATTTTGTAAAAAAAAAAAAAAAAAAAAAGTGATTGGGATAATAGACTGCTATTCTGCCTCAAAAGATCAAAAGTGTTAGAATTACAAAATATACACATTCCTTCTGCAGCGCTCTCCTCTCGGTCAAAATGATGAAGCTAAATATAAACATTGTTGACTTAATACTGCTGTGGAAACGAGAACACGCTTTTCTAAGCTCCCATGTGGATCCATGAAGTAGAGCTATGAGGTCCTATTTGACTGAATCTGATCAGCGATTAGTAATTACAGCTGTCAATCACATATTTAATCCCTGTATATTTCAGGAAACACTTGTGATGACCTTACGTCTTCATCACCGGGCAAATACTGTACTACCAGCAAACAAGTCCACAGAAGTTTCACATATCATTGAATTACAATACGGCAAAAGGTTCTTACAAACTTTGCTCAGTAACACCAAAAAACTGACACTGCAGCTTTAACAAACACACATAACTGTTCAAAACTTTATGAATGATATGCTTTAATGCAGTAAATTAAGTAACAACTAGCTAACATCCACCCCCACTAAAATTACAATGCACAAAACTGACTGCAGAATAGCTGCTGACAATATTTGACATTTGTTGAAGGATAAAAGTCCATATTTGCTGCTCAATGATTTGTCTGAAATTAAGAATGAATTAGCATAAATCCACTCAGGTGTGTTTGAGTAAAGCCTGAATGACTGTGTGTGCACAATAATTAGTAGAAATGCATACAACAGAAGGAGCTAGTACAGATAAAGCCTGAGTTGTAAAATGAATTTGTATGACATACATTTCAATAATTTTAAGGCAAATACTGGATTACACTTTGACATGATATGATTCTGGTTCATTTTAAGGCAACGTTCAAGTGCAGACAGAAATGGAAAAGACTGATGACAACTACCAATGAGATTCAACTTTCATTGTATTTGGAATTTTATAATATTGAGTTTTTATTGTGTGAGTACTTTTTAATTCTTCACTTTGCATTTTTGTATTTGCTGTCACACCAGAGCTGCTGCACATCTTATCTTATCTTATCTTATCTTATCTTATGGGTAAATGTATGTGGGGAAAATGCAGGCCTAGACAGCTACACAGCATCACTGCTGCTGTTTCATTATCTGTGAGTCTGAACTTGAAACATTTTGCTTCCTGGACATTGATGGGTGGGGCATACACAGTGGATAAAATAACAGAATATTTGTACAGCATTTCATTAAGTTTTTTTTTGTTTTGTTTTGTTTTTTTTTATTAAATGATAAATATGCTATGCCTGCCTACATGCCGATAATATTTTACTTTGGTTTACTGACATGCTACTCTGTAAGGGAAGCATTGGCACTTATTTAGAGTCAAATACATGGTATTTATACACATACGTAACAGATGTTTGAGCATATTCCAGGTGCTGGAATCATTTTGAAGGCATTCCAGCTAAGGCTATTGTCAGCTTTCTTTGTAAAATGAAGCCAAACATTGGACTGTTTAACTCCTTTTTGTCCATATTGTAGACACTTTTGTTCACTGCCCTGTATGTGTGTATGTGTGTGTATTTGTATTCAAGTCTAAACAGAAGCTAAAAGGGGAAGGATCACCTTCGCAGTTAGTAAGGCACAAAAACAGTAAACGGCACAGAGGCTTACTTCTTTTACTCAAGGTCTGAATAGTGTAAAACAGAGGGGAAAAACACACACCCACCCACCCACGCACACACACACACACACACACACACGCACACGCACGCACACACACACACACACACACACACACACACACACACACACACACACCACACACACACACTCACTCACTTGCAGCCTTGTCCAGGGCAGGTCCTGTGGGACGGAGGCACTTGAAGGAGTGACTGCCTAATGAGGGAGAAAATGTGTTTTACTGTGGGACAGGAGGCACAGGAGCAATCAAAACAGACTGTATTTACATTACACATGCACTAATTAAAGATGTAATTGACATCAACAAGGAAACCTCAGTGCGCCCCATTTAATTATTAGACATTTATTTCTACACTACCTCATCATTTGAAAATCCCGTAGATGGAGAGGGAAAGTTGTGCTTTTAACAGCACAGAAGAAGCGCTGGTAATCGACTCATGTTACTTTACATCTGCTGCTTTTACTTCAGTTCTCTATTAGCAGGAGGAGGGTATGCTAAGTACTATGTTATGTGGTGATGCGTCATCTATCTGCAGTAGTTTTCGGTTATCGTCAGTTATTCTCCAACTTTTCAATTTCATCAGTTTATGTAAAATGCGCCCATGTCCTGAACATAGAACATAAAAAAATCCAAATATCCTTCTTATTGAACTAAATTACAAATCCAATTATGTTTTGTTATGCACATAATACCATTTTATTTTGTTGATGAAGGTTCATTTTCCTTTTTTTAAATAACATCGTTCAATTGGCTGGACTCACAAGAGGAGGGTGGGTTGGCTAGTGGAAGGACATAAAAAAAGAGTAGGTTTTATATTGGCAGATTCAAGCGGTAGAAATAAGTGTATTTTAAATGTAAATAAAGACACTGTGAGGATCCTGAAACCCTTTTGTTTAACCCATGACGTGATGTGTGATCAGCCTCAGATTCACAGGTTTTTACACACTCCTGTTTTATTAATTAATGTTAATGTACTTATACCATGTACTCTGTAAAAAAACAAAAACAAAAAACCTGCCTTTTTTTTTTTTTTTTTTATCAAGCTCTAATTTATTCACAAGAGCGCAGTTTGAAAGTTAATACAGGATGGGGGAGACGCACACAAAATCACACAGCCTCACAGGTGTGGTTATCCAGGGATTATGTGGGTGTGTGTTCTCTGATAAAGAATCTGTGTTTGAGTTTGGGATCTGTGTAGGATTCAGTGTGTGATCAGCACAACTGGCCTCTGGGAAAAAAAGAGAGAGAGACGAGTGAAGCTGTGGAGCACAGAGAGTGTGAGACTACAGGTTTATTTTATTAATACTTTGCTGCATTTGATTGTGATTTTGACACTCTGTTACATAATTTTCTGCAACAAAGTATTATGTGTTTTCCTTTTTTTTTTTTTTTGCTTTTGGTTAAATATTGTTAGTTTTTTCCAGTTCAATCAGCCAAAGCTCTCACATTCACTAATAAAAAGTAAAATAATGGGAAAGACTTCCATCCTGACAGGATAGAGGTGTGTGTGTGTGTGTGTGTGTGTGTGCGTGTGTGTGTGTGGTGGGTTGGGGGGGTAAGGGTTAGCGAGTGAGCTGTGTTTGGGTTTGGGATCAGAGTGGAGACCGATGTGTGAACAGCACTCCATAAAGCACACAGATTATCAGGTCAACACACACACAGGCATACTTACTGAACTGAACAAAAGAGGACCCACTGAACTCTGCACACACACATCCACGCAACACAGACACACACAAAAAGAGATGCCATCTGATGAGCGCTTTCAGGCAGGACAAATAAAATACACTCCAGGAGATCCTCAGGAGAGCCGGGCTGAAAGGAGTGAGACATAACTGTGCTTTTATTCACTGAACAAAATCATCATTTGTTTTCACTCGCGCTTTTAGTAACTTCACACAGAGATCAGCCTTTTGTACGGCGTCCACATCTGCAACACAAAACACAATAACAAAGTCACAGTTAAGATGATATTTGTTTTACTTCTGTTCAGGAAGAAAAGAGAATGAATGCAAGTTTTTAAAGGAAAATGCCACCCTAAAATGCAACTGTGCAGCAAATGGTTAGAAAGCAGCAGGAAGAGAAATGTAGTGGGACAGCTGAACATGTCCCCACCTACTGGTCACATATGGTCACTACAATGGATCCAAACAATTCAACAGGCACTGCAATGTGGTAAGAGGAAAAATACCAATAAAGCAAACATAAAGCATAAAGTTTGTGACTGCAAACACACCTCTGCAAATATCCACTCAAGTACAGAATATCTTTATAGCAACTGTAATATGCATCAGGTACAGACAGTTAATTTTCACTTAATTCCATTTTTTCCTCAGTATTGGTTTTCCATTCACCACTCTACATAAACCTTTTTGTCCCATATCATACAATTGCAACTCTATATGTGTGAAGTGGTGTGTGTATGTTTGCAGTGTGTGTGTGTGTGTGTGTCATGGAGACAGATGGATGTGGTGCTGGCACTGAATCAGAGAGAGCATCAACAAAGAGATCTGAACACACACACACACACATACACACACACATTCATTTCTCCATTGTGCTTACTTGTATCACTACCCAGTTAGGTATTTATATGCTAAATCTTTTTTGCAGCTTTTGCATGTGTGAGTGTGTGTGGCTACCTGAGGCACTCTCGGGCCTTTCTGTTATCATGTCAAACCTGCAGCTCTGTGATGACAAGATGCCACAGAAAGACACCCCTCTGTGAAACACACAACTAATAATGCAGCGTGTGGTTGTATTTGTACCATGTGTATTTATTGGTGTGTGTGTGTGCGGTTTGTAGAAATTACCCAACAATCCAAACAGGCTTTCCTGTCGCCTCTCTCAGCCTCAACGGAGAACAGAAGCAACAGCTGCAATTAGCCTTTTGTGGCTAAAACCAGTCTGATTAGACGTCTCGTTAGGCATCGTTACGGCTTTTACTAACAGGACGCATAGATAATAAGCCTGCCCACCGAACAACCAAGATACTAATCATAGGATAAAACGCCTACGCATTTAATTGGAGGCAGGAGCACAGAAGAGGAGGCCATTCTGCACAGAGAAAGAGAGAGATGGAGGGAGATAGAAATGTAAGGATTGAGTGGAGAAGAGGATGGAAGAGACGTAAGGTGGGTCAGGGGAGGCAGCCATGCAGCGATACAGAAATGTAGGCGGGAAGTGGCAGTTACGCATCCTTTTTATTAAGCCACCAAGTATTTATCTATAAAACAAAAGACACAAAAGACAGCTGAGGCTAAGTAGATAAAGTAATTCCAGAAATGTTTCATCCCGATGCAGAGTTCATTAGCTCTAATTTGTGTTTGAAAATCACCGAATTCCCCATCAAATCTTAGCATTTATACAGCACCGTGTCCTTTCTACTCTTTTTATATACTTTTTTATATTTGTAGAGCACTTCTGAAAATCCAACTTATAAAAGGCTTCACGCAGGCAGCAAAATAAAACGGATATAAAAAAAATTCTGTATATAAAAAAAACAGTGAAAGGAGATAAAAGCCAGTTCAATGCAATGGATGTAAATCAGGAAACATTCTGCAATGAAAGTTGTAAGAGGTGGCTTGAAGGAGATGATGGGATTTCTTTGGGTAGACACTAAAAATCCTATAAAAAAAAAAAAGCATAAGCAAGAAAACAGGTGAAAAAGAGAATTTTAAGCAAACACATTATGTCTCTGAGCTAAAAGTACCCCCTTATCTAGACTAAGAACAAAAAGCTTATGAATCACGACTTGAACGCACCTTTTTCCTCATCTTCACTTGTCTTTCGTTAATAAATGCTCTCCTTTTTTATTCAGCCGCAGTGACAGCTTGTTTATCCTGACTAATACACTGTAATCTCCGGTTAACACAGAGGTCATGTTGGTGCTGGTGCGGGGTCAACTCCTTCCCAACGCCAACACACAGGGGCACTCTTTGAATCTTTCCCCAGCTGATCAAATTGCCAGCTCTAAATTTAATAATCCTTTTTACTTTGCATTCACCAAAATAACTCCTCCAAATATACATTATCAGAGTAATGCATGTTCTCGGGGCAGCACTTTACTTCTCTTGCATATGGACTAATGCAAATGGACATAATAGTTGCAGTGAGTATTAATTCGACACATGCTCTCACCTCTGTCACCCTCACCTTGTGCTATTATTACAAGGCCTGCCACATGACACGCACGCACACACACACACACACACACACACACACAAGCACAGGCACAATCACACACGCTCTGCTCACACAAAAGCATTAGCATATTTTTCTGATTAAAAACAATGTGAACTTGTAAGCACAGGACAGACATATGCAAATGACTGTGGAGCAATTTACCCAAACAAAGCTGGCACTACTGTCACGTGAAGTAAAGGGAACAGGAAGGTTCAACGGTCACGTTGAAAGCAAAGCTTCAGTGTGTATGCGTGTGCGCAAATCGATGCTACAACAATCAAAACCATACACATACAGTTATTATGTATTCATACATGCATTTGTATGTAATGACAAGTTACAGTACCTTTTATGTGTATGATTTAATTTGATTATTCCCTTTATGGCAAAGGAATTGGCACCGAAACAAAGCAGCATGTTTGGGGTTAAAAAAGGTAGATTCGCTTGCTTTATTTTAGTCACTTTTTTAAAAAAATATGAAGTAATTAAGCCATAGAGAGAAAACAGGAACAAAATTAATGATATGAGCTGTAGAAGGATGTAATACACACACTCTGCAGCAAAGACTGACTAAATAAACAAATTACAGAGTGATAGAGAGATGGAGAGACTACAGTTGAGTTGGCAAGAAAGGTGAGAACCCTGGGAAAGGCTAAACATGAAAAACGGAGAGCTAGAAGGTCAGCCAGAAGCTCAAATGGAAGACATTTACTGCTCCAACAAGACCGTATGTACACACACAAGTATAAATACATCTGAGCCAATGTCTTTGCTGGAATAATTGCACGAACGAGCACATCTGGTGCACTGTGAGATTGCGGTCTGGCTCGCTGCAGCAAGTGAAATAACTGTGTGTGTGTGTGTGTGTGTGTGTGTGTGTGTGTGTGTGTGTGCGTGTGTGTGTGTGTGTGTTTGCTTATGGGTGTGTGTGGGTTTGTCCACTCCAAATGCCACTGTGGTGCTTCACAGGGTTCAGCTCCTCTCATTGTCACTCACAGGAGAACAGAACAGACCTCATGATAAAAGAAAGGCTTTTAATCCGAACTGGAATGGCTGCATTTCCAGCATCATATCGCATTTACTGATTTCTCATGCAGATGCACTGAAAGAGCAGCATGTGCATGGCATTTCTCATTTACTGTCTCCTTCAGTTACATTCAACAACTTTGTCACAATAGAGTAACAGAGTGAAGTCTTCCATTTGTACAAATTCTGTTCATTGTCCGAAAGGAGCAGAATTTTTCCTAAAGATAAAAAAAGTCGTAGCTTTGAAATCAGAGCTTTTTTTCTGATTTCTCTGTAATCTCTTGTCTTGCTGCACAACTCTGATAGATGACAACATTTCCTCTTTGCTTTAAAGTTATGTCTATGTCTGAAGGTCTTAGCATCAGAAAAAACACTAATGAAATGCAAAAAGACACTCGAGCGGCAACTAAAACATGTCCAGTTGTCATGGCGACGGAGGCACTCGAGACAGCACCTCACACCGAAGGGAAGGTCATTGTAAACACTCTAGAGTCAAATTGGCCGACATGTCAAAACTGTGTCTGTCACCGTCTCTCTTGAGGTCTGTGTTAGTCCGGAAGTTCACAGGAGGATTCCAGAGATGATGTGTTAAAAAAAAAAAAAGTCACACAACAAATACTAATGACACTAATGTGTAAAGTGACAATAACATTAATGTTTAATCATTGAGTGCAAGGAGAGTTAGTAGTTTTATTTATTTCTTCAGTTTTAATTAGTTTAGCTCAGTTTTAGTCAGTTTTACCATGCACAACTATTATTATTTTATTTTTAGCAACTAATTTAAGCAGTTTTGATATCATATTATCAGTTTATCAGGTAGAGTTTTTGTTTTTATTTTTCTTTCCTTGTCCTCTAGTCCCAACTTTCAACAAGAAACACACACACACACGCACACGCACACGCACACACACACACACACAATTTCTAAATGGTCCATCTGTTGGAATCCTAATAATATGTAATCGGTAATGTAATTCTTTAAGATTCGGACTGATAAGAAGAATTGATAATAGCACTGGTATAAAACAAAATCATTTCTCTTCCCTATACAAGATGTTTTTCTCCTGTTTTCTTGCTCTTCTCTTACTGACTTTACTTTAGTCTCAGCTTCACAGGCATGAAAAGCTTTTATGAGCACCTTGACAGTAGAAGATCTTAAACTCATGGCTTCACAAGACATTATTGTGTCCGTTACACTCGAGATTACGGCAGGGGTAGGGCTCGTCATTTTGCTGTTAAATACTACATGCCACAGGCTGCTGGTGTGACTGCAGCGACTGGCCTGGAGCCACTGAGTAGCACTGTGTCTGCAAAGGCCCCCCCACCTCCTGTAGAAAGGCCTGGGAGGCATCTTAAAGTGCAGTCATTAGGCAGCCACTTGTGTAGGTGTTCTTGCAAGAAATCTTGTCAGGCAGATACCTGCTGTCTAATTAGGCAGGCTGCACACACAGACTTGCTCAAGGGGAAGAAACGACAAGTGCAGTCAGTGCATGTGCAGTCTAGTGAGGAGGTCCACTGCTCGGTGTGTGTATGAAGGATAGTGTGTGTGTGCTAATAATGACCTGAGGCTCAACCTGCTGTTGAGAACAGTAACTTGTGACTCAATGCCTTTGTTCACCCCATAACATCTGGCTCTGACCGAAGGCTGTGACTATATATATGTGTGTGTGTGTGTGTGTGTTTGAAATGCATTCAAGCCGAATGGGCCATTGCTCAAAGAGTGTGTGTGTATGTGTGGGTACTGAGGCAAGAACAGCAAGGACTAAGGCGCGAGGAGTTGATCATCGTCGTGGAAACCTCTGAGGGAAAAAGGCCTGGAAGCCCCTTCTGTCAGCTGGGTTCTATACGTTTCCCCTCGACTGCCTTCACACATATACACGCACACACACACTCACACACACGCACACAAGGTCCCTGCGGAGCACCAGATTAAGGTCTGAGTTAGTGTGAGCAGAACAATACCCCAGTGTGTGTTTGTGGAGCCGTGGCTAATTGTGTTCATTTGCTGCTCAAGTTGAGACAGCGAGGACACTGGAGGGGTGTGTGTGTGTGTGTGTATGTGTGTGTGTGTGTGTGTGTGTGTGTGGTAGAGAGAGAAAACAAGGATGAGAACAAGACAGAGCGATGGGGAGGATAGCGCGAGGACAGATGAGCAACTGCACAAGTGTTTGTACGTGTTTGCAATGGGACAAGAAGTGCAATGTGAGGCCATGCAGGTAATCCTCATTACAATGCAGAAGTGTTCATTTGTGATGTGTGTGTTCGAGGTGAGGTTTGTATTTAAGAGAGCACTAATTTCTCACCGTACATCTGCCTGGCCTTGCACGCATTACACACTAAGATGCACTCGCTTAGGTTCTTGGAAACACACACACAGATTTACAAACACATGCTCTCTGGCATTTCGCATGAATTCACAGCTCATGCTTGCATACCACTTAGAGAAATTAAACCCCCATTTGCCTTAATCTTTGAACAACACATACTCGTGCCAACAAACTGAAAAGTTACTTTCTGTTGAGACTAAATGAGATGCCTGTGTCCAATGAACATTTGAGCCAAATTCACATTCTTTAATGTGTGCATCTGTGAAGTTGTTTATGGAAAGCAGCTAGTGTTAGACCACATGTTACATTCACCAAAGTGAGTGCACCTTCAAGTTACTTATTTTGATTTATTGTTCCATTACAAGAACATCCAACAAAGCTGAGGAATGCTTAGCTTTAATCAAGGAGCAGCAATCACAGCTCAAACTTCAGCACAAGTTGCAAATATCCTCAAGTGTGAAAGCACTGACAGTCAATAGATGCTGGCTTCAAAAATCCTGGCTCCAACTGACTCCACAAAAAAAAAAAAACAAAAAAAAAACTGGTGGATTAAAAAATTTCTAGAAATGCAAAGTCAGCATTTTTTTCAGGAGTCTATGTAGTGTGTATGTTTTTTTTGGACGGTCTAATGTATGTATTGATGGTCATTTTTCTTACTTTTTTTTTTTTTTAATAGGGATTTTTATTCTGTGAGCCATGATTGACAGCTCACTAGCTTAGTGGGCCACTTTTTCTGTACTTGTAGTGAAGATGTTATACTAACAAGACCTTTAAAGGGTTTTATCAAATATCATATGTCTACCAGTCTGCATTTTTGTCTGTTAATGTATTGCAAAGGCAACATTACAGTCATTAATTCATATTTATCATAGAAATCTTAAAAAGTTAGTGGCATCTAACATAACTTTTCCTAGCAGTGGAGCAGTGCAAATTCAAGGCTTCAAAATAGTAAGAATTTATAATATCATATATAAAAAATTGTTACATGCTATGTCGTGTCTTGAGAATGTTCAAATGACAAACGTGAAACAGCAAAATGATGCACAACTGAATAAACTGAAACATGGGATGAGAAGTATTAGTATTTACAGTTGTGAAAAAGTTATTAGACCACCCTTGTTTTCTTCAATTTCTTAATTTTAATGCCTGGTACAACTAAAGGCACATTTGTTGGGACAAATATAATGATAACAACAAAATTAGCTCATAAGAGTTTAATTTAACAGCTGATATCTGTCCATTTTCTATGGTTTTCTTGATAATAATCAAATTAATTTAAGTTCTTAAATCAATAGCTATGGTATTGTACTGACAAAAACAGTGCTTTTAGGCATTCCATGTTTCCTTTTCTGTCTGTTTTAGTCACATGATACAGGATTTAGTACTTGATTGCATAACCATTGTTTCTGATTACTTTTGATGGTCTAATAATTTTTTCCGTGACTGTACATGTGGAAATGAAGTGTTTGTGGCATAAGTGTGTGAGGGTGAGGCTTTCAGCACCATGGACAGACCCAGTGGAAGCACAGACTGAAGTGAAATATTACAGCACTAATGAATATTTTACATGACCAGCAGATCAGATATGATGAAAGGAGGTGTTCAGAATGACAAGTTGACAAAGCTTTTGCATCTTTTAGCTCACCCTTGTTCTGGCTGTTTTTGTTTGAGTGCCACATCTGTCATCAGCGTCATTTCCAGTCACAGAGGGGAGCTGTTTTCTGGTAAATATCAACAATACCATAAAAAATGTGCATGCTGAACTCTGAACACCAAGTGCCAGACTGGTTTGCGGATACAATGCAGGGTTTTGCATCCGGAAAGTTATTGGTATGAGTTGTTGAAAATAAAAATAATATTCACTGGACTGAAAGACATGTGAATATGGTTAACAAGTTTGTTCACTGTCTGCAAAGTTTTCAAAATGATGACTGCTCATTAAGAATTATATTAAAACTTCCTATATGTCAGAGTTTCTGCTGTTTACAAATAGCAGAATTTTTTTAGCCATTTATTCATGTGTCATAAGAAGAACAATTTCAGCTTTTTGACAAAACATAATTTAATTCTCCAGATAAATATCCTTCAATTTCTGGGCAGAGAAACCTTGAGTGCTGTTCCTAAAGATAATGTTATACATCTATCCCAAAATAATACTTATCCCAACACCATTCATGACTACCTTAAAATGATTGACATTTTTCTGGTTTTAATTTGCTGTGAGTGCATAAAATGCACTGTTAGTAGTTCAAATGAGGATTGAGAGAACAAAAACACTTTGCCCTTTGGTAAGGGTCAGGTTTTAATTTTCAGGCCTGATTTGAGCCATTGACAAAAACACAATTGTTTTACCTTTTTCATGAGAGAACTTTGAGTAGCTGTTTGTCTTTAAAAACAGAACAATGGAAGGTGATTGTTGGTACAGTAGTCACAGTGAGACAAAAATGAAACAGTGGCAAATCAATGCCAAATAATGTCATCTTAGAAGGTCATACCTGGACCTTTTGGCTTTGTCAATACAAACACACACTTGCACACACACTGTAATTACAGCAGCAGAGTAAAACACACAAAAGCTCTCAAACATCTTAATAAACACTCATAATATTTCTAATGACAAATGACACACACATACTTTTTCCTGAACCACACACTCTGACACACCAAAACTGCAATAATAAACTTACACACACTTGCACTTTGTGTCTCTGTGCTCCCTCACATGTAAACTCTGCAGGCTACTAAGCTGTATTCAACCTCCCTGCCTGGCCACGCTGTGGTTTCACTGACGCTAAGTGTCCCTCTCTCCTCCCTGCCCGGGGCGAGCGAAGGAGAAAATAAACAACTAAAGAGACAAACAGCGAGAGCCACTTAGAGCCACTTAAAGCCAAGGCTCCTTCCCACAGCGAAGCACTTCCCTAGGGCTACTGATGTCTGCCTGCCACGGTGGGAGACGGCAGGGTAGAGCGACCAAGAGACACACACAGGCAGAAGAAGAGAGAGAGGGGCACTGGGAAAGGTGATATACGAGGAAAAAAGTTTCACAAAGACACAGAAAGATGAGAATGTGAAGAATAGATGGCTCGATGGGGGAATGTGTCGTTTTTATTACCGTCTGAAAATTAGCACCCTGAGCTGCCGATAAGGTGAGGAGAGTCAGCCTGATGAGCAGTGACAGTTACCTGTGGAGAGGAGACACTGATCTGAATACAGCTTTACTGCTGGGTGAAGACGTACTCTCCTCCCTGCTGTGGACAGAGAGAAAAAAGGGTGCCTTATCCCGTTTCATTTACACATTATAGTTAAAATGAACACTAAGCCCAGCTGTGGAAAAAAAAAATTCTAACTGAAATGAAAATGTAAACAGGTAAAATTTGTTAATTAAAGGGGCATTTAGTCTTTCCACAACACAAACTTGCACAAATAATCAAATAATAGTGCAGTTACAATCATGTTGAATAATGTAAAGGTGACAAAAATGTAGGAATGGATCACAGCTAGCAAAATAACACCAGCAATCATTTCTAACAACAGATTATATAATTAGTGATGGAACTGTGATGTCACCTGTTGATTTCTGAACTGCCATTTTGAATCCAGTGGTTTGCAATTTAGCTTTACCAAGTTAGGTTTTGGAGCTGGAAGTGACTATATTTGGACAAAATGGGTGGAACTAACAGAGCCTGAAAGGTTAGAAATGACCTAATGCTAAAGGCTAGCCTACTGACTCACTATAATAGTAAATTTCATCAAGTACTGTGTAACAAAGTCATTTTACAGTCTTTAGTAGAACCTGTTAAGTGTAAATAGTCAAGCTGTCAGGAAAAAATGCGCTTCATTTCCTAAACCAAAACTGTGAAAATCCAACTTGGCAGGTATCAAAGTTTCTATTCACCCTGAAGTTTGATTAATGAAAGAAACATTTAAATATGATCAGAGGGTCCAAATAAATGAGACTGGAATGAGTCTTGGAACAAATATTGACTTGATCTTTTTGGAGAGAAGTTCAGTGTAATTCTGTGGGAGTTGTTTTTTATGAGCCAGCCCCAGTGGCCGTCAATGGTATTACAACTTCAAGATAATTCTGCATTGGCTTCATTTTGGAGCCCAGATCCTTGGCCCCTGTTTCTAACACTGACCTGTGATATTAGCTGGATTTGTGTATACTGGCTTGCAAATGTATTCATACCCCTTGAGCTTTTCCACATTTTATCATGCTATGATCACAAACATAAATATGTTTTATTGGAATTTTATGTAAAAGACCAGCACAAAGTGGCATACAATTGTGAAGTGGAAAGTAAATGATACGTGAATTTAATATTGTTTTACAAATAAAAAACTGAAAAGTGCAGTGTGCAAAAGTTTTCAACCCCCTTTTCTCTGAGTGCAACCAATTGCCTTCAGAAGTTACCTGATGATTGCTGAACGGTCAAATGTTGACCAAATGACTAAATAGAGTGCACCTGTGTGTAATCTAATCTCAGTACAAATACAGCTGTTCTGTGATGGCCTCAGAAGTTTAAGTGAACACTGGGGAGCAAACAGCATCATGAAGTCCAAGGAACACACCAGACAGGTCAGGGATGAAGTTGTGGAGAAGTTTAAAGCAGGGTTAGGCTATAAAAAGATTTCCCAAGCTTTGAACATCTCATGGAGCACTGTT
>JAPQRP010000014.1:4265678-4288953 GCA_037367295.1 Apogon hyalosoma
AACATAAAGCCAGGGCTCCAATGGAATGGATTAAAACCAAACATATTCATGTGTTAGAATGGACCAGTCAAAGTCCAAACCTAAATCCAATCCACAATCTGTGGAAAGATCTGAAAACTGCTGTTCACAAACGCTCTCCATCTAATCTGACTGAGCTTGAGCTGTTTTACAAAGAAGAATGGGCAAAAATGTCAGTTTCTAGATGTGCAAAACTGGTAGAGACATACCCCAAGACTTGCAGCTGTAATTGCAGCAAAAGGTAGTTCCACAATGAATTGACTCAGAGGGGCTGAATACTTTTGCACATTGCACTTTTCAGTTTCTTATTTGTATAAAACAAAATCAAATCATGTATCATTTACTTTCCGCTTCACAATTGTATGCCACTTTGTGCTGGTCTTTCACATAAAATTCCAATAAAATATAAATGTTTGTGGTCGTAAACAAACAATGACAAAACGTCAAAGTTCAAGGGGTATGAATACTTTTGCAAGCCACTGTATATGTGTGGCGCTGAGGCCACAAAAAGAGTCTCAAAAATCCATGCACAAGTGTAACCTGGTCTGTGCATGTCAGACAGTTTTATCTGTGGTGATGGTTCAGGTTCAGATTTTGACACATTTCACACACGTATAATATAACTCTTTTAGACTCAGATTGTCGAGTCGATAAAACCAAGCCTGAGACCCTAACGGAGCTCTGCACTGAGTGGAGCTGGTTACAGTCCATTGTGCACAAGAATAAAATGAATTGGAAATGAAAACAGTAGTTAAATTTGTTCATGTTTTATATTGTACCTTTTTTAATAAACAGTAGTTTTGTACGTCACATATTTGATTTAAGCCTTTCCTCATAATACCTGGAAAAACTAAAACTGAGGAAAAACTAAAGTAAAACTAGTCAGTTCTTCTTTATTAGACTTGTAAAAGTAAATAAATCTAAATAAATAAATGTATGCATTATTTCCATCCTAAACTAAAAATAATCTTCAAGGCTTGAGTGGATGTGGATGACATTGTTGGGTCTTGTATCTGAGTTTTATCAACAACAAAAAATGAACAGAGCATTCAGGTAACAATTTATCTCCTTTGATGTCTTCATTTTAAATAAATCTGTATTTTATAAACTAATTTTTCTGGTGTTTGTATAAGATCTCTATTGGTTAACTCTAGTTTAACATTCTGCTGCCACCGTTTGTTAACGATTATTCCACATTGGTCGGTCTTAGATCTTGTGGCTCAAACAGAATCTCTAGACCAGACCAGTAAAGTTTGTTAACTCATCTAAATCCATTCCTTTTGTAACATGCAGGATATTCACTTTCATTGCTCCAAATGTGCCACAAAAAGGAAACAAGCTTGTTTTAGGTATATGAGATCTAAGACATTTAGTGCACTTGATCTCATAAATGGTTTCATTAATCAAACAAAAGGGGTGATAATACTAATATTCCTTCTCAAGCTTCGTCCTTCCTCTCCCTTTCATCGCTTATCGGTCTTTTCTTTTCCTCGTGTCTTGTTTTATGCTTTCCTGTGTACTCAGCCTCTCCATTTGCCCCCCTCCTTCCCTCACCCTCCCTTTTTTTTTGTCCCCCTGGCTGCGAACCCAAAGGTCACTTCTCCCGTGAGAGTCCTGTTTACCTGAACCGCTCCCCTCTTTTTGACATTCACCTACTTGGAGATAGGAGGAACAAATTTAGGTATCAGCAAAGAGGTTGGTTGTTCTGTCAAATCTTTGCAGGCCCAGAGAGACGAAATCTCATGCATACAATAGATTTTAAAGACCTTCCAATATATCCATCACTTCAGAATCAAATGTATAAAAGTTGTTCTTCCTTTGGACACCACTCACCCATTCACCAAATGATGAAGCCCCTTTGCATCCTCTTACATGTCTAAGCTTTAGATGAAATGTGGAAGTGCTTTTTCCTGTCATTTAGCAGAAATGTGTGAAAAGTGAAGCTCATTATGTCTTCATTCACACCTAAGGAATTACCCTCTATGAGACAATTTACACATGAGGCATTTAGCTCCTTGAAACCCTTTGCTCTGTTCACTTCCAAAGGGCTTCTGGATTTTAAGAGGCATGCCTTGAAAAATTAAGTGGCCACTTTAAAAGAGGATTCAGCCTTGTGTAAGAGCATACAGAAAGATGCTATGTCTACAGTATGCATCCGCACCTGTGTCCATTAATATTTTATGTTTGAAATGGCACTCCAACAACCTTAGTTTCTTTTTAATAAGATGGGCTTTGATAAAGGATGTTGGAGAAAAGTGGTTTCATTGGTACACTTAAGTCACAGCCAATATCTGCAAGTTAAGGTTTGTATATGTTAAAGCAATGTATTAGACGTGGCAAGTAGTGTCATGTTGTTTTATTCTGAAATGAGAAAAACGGGGGCAGTTTTGCTTTATCGTGCGATTGAAACGTGTTTTATTCTCGATTGTTTCCGACTGTCCTTACTTATTCAGTTACTCCAATAAATACTCAGGGACATTTTGTGCATGTTTATATTATTCCAAGTGCGAAACCTTTGAAAGAAATTTAAGTAATGAAAAACCGCACTTCATCTTTTACTCTAAAATCCAGCTGTGGTGCTTGTCATGAGTGGGAAGTCTTTACAAATAGGTGATTCTAGCGTGTATGTCGTAGTGCTCTATGTATGAAGCTTCACATAATATTATACAGTATAGTATATGCCTGTATATATATAGTTTAAAGGTTTATTGTAAGTTCTTGATAAATCTGATGAACTACCTCTGCAAAATGATAATGTGCTGTGACTTTTGATATATTGTTCATGTGCTTACCTGAAACTTGAGATCAGTTGTATATTTCTGTCTTATGGGCTGCAGCCTAACCCTTCCAAAAAGGAGGGAAGAGATACTAAAATGTGACATGTAAATACTGCAGACCACTGATTGGTCAGAGAGTATTCCCTGTGTCATTGTGTCATCATTGTGCGACCAGCTATTTAAAAAAAAAAAAAAAAAAAGCAGATTCGAAAGTTTACAGTAAATATACCGGTAGGCTAATCCACATGATGGCAGCCCGCAAAACTATCCCGAGGTCGGTCTAGGAGGTTCAAACATTTCTGTCCTCAGTGGCCGACGCAAAAATTCAGCGTGAGCTTGACGGGACAACACGCATCAAGCGGGTTTATCAGCAACTCTCTGAGGAGACGTCACAGAAGTTACACGCCACGTCACGATGATGCCCAGGTATTCTAAAGTCGGTAGTATCCTGTAATGGAAACGGTGTCCAGGAATAGTATCTGGTACCCGAATCGAGCCGAGCCAGTTCCATGTAGCGGAAATGCTGCATATGCAATGCCATTTATTCATTAGGTTCCACAGAAGCAGTTCACTTTTTTAGTAAGATGCAGTATTTCATAGTCACAAGCTGAGTGATTATATAAAATCACAGCTCTGTTGTATTTTTATTAACAAATTATAAAGCATTAGTGTGTAGGATGTTGGAGAATCTGTGCAAATAGAAGTTAGCGTTAACCATTATGTTTCCATTTGTACATAATTACCTGAAAATAAGGGTCATTGTGCTTTTGTTGCCTGAAAATGAGCAGTTTTTATCTGCTCCTTTTCCATGGAGTCTGCCATGTTTCTGTTGTAGGCAGGGCAGAGTGAATGGATTAATGAGGGCCTTTTAAGTTCTGCACATGTTTCATTTTTTTATTAGCCACCCTAGGTTTTCCCTCACACTTTCAAGGGGACAGTGAGGCCAGGGGGGTTGAGTTAGTTTGTGATTTCACCACTATATGCCACCGAATCCTTCAGTGCACCTTCAATGAAACGGGCCCATTTTTCATTTTCCACTTTTTGTTTCAGGATGGAAAATCCAATGAACAGGGGGAGCATGGACTGCAAACCTTTCTCAACGTACATGCATGCCTTCACTGTCACTTCTATGCATAGCAGTGTGTGTTTATGTTGAGTGTTATGCATGCTGATGGTGACCCAGACACCCACAGAGCCTCCCACCCCTCAGGCTCTCCCCTCCCAGGGAGAGGGCAGCAGGACGGGGTCAAACAGACAAATCTAGCTGCCTGATCCATGGAGGCCTGCCCAGGGCCATTAGTATCCATTACCAGGAGGCACACACACACACACACACACACCAAAGCCTGTGGTGCCTCATTTCTACACACACAAACACACACTCCTGTATGACCAGACCTGCAATTTTACATAAACTGTACAAGCAATTAATCTTGAAAAAATAAAGACACAGGCATAAATGAATGCATGTGGCTACATAAAGAAAAAACTCAAGTATGGATAAGTACAGATAAACACAGATACTGAACACACATATTTGCATAAGTATGAAAAAATCCTCACAAAGACAAACACACCTGACAGTGAATCAGGCCTCCAGCAGCTCTCGACAGAGGTCCTCACTTCAAACAGACAATCTCAGAGGGGATGACCTTCTGGGAGCCTGTGGGGTGTGTACATCTGTGGGTGTGTGTGGGCTTGTGTGTGTTCAGCATCATACACTCACCTTCTTCGGACATGTCTCAGTCACACACAAAACAGAGTCCATGTCCACACTCCTTGTCACCGTGTCTGCCAAACAGGTGTGAGCTAAATGGTTATGAATGGGCTGCTGGACGATCCAGCGCACGTTTTTACGGTCGTTAATGTCGTTTTAATAGAAACATGAGCAGCAGAAGGCCGACCCATCTGTTTGTAAAAGTGAGAGGAATGACAGAAACTGGAAGAAGAGGAGGAGCGTAAAGGAAAAGAATGGAAGGAAGAATTTCAGGAAAGAAAATTGAGACATCAGCAGTGTCGGCTAAGCTCAGTTCTTGGCTCAGTCTGTGTGTGTGCTGCGTGTGTGTGTCTGGCATGTCAGCTGTGGCTGGCTAACAAGCTGCACCCTCAACAGCTATTATCTAGAGCATGGCAACTGGCCCATACCTGCAAGGTGTGTTTAAGTGTGTGTGTGATTTAGAGCGTGGCAGCTGTGTCGTACCTGCGAGCGTCTTCGGGGCTCTCTCCTCTTCTGTAATGGAGCAGGAGAGGGGGATTGTGGGAGAGATGAAGGACAAAACTGATATCTTGTGCCTCCCAACTTTCTTTTTCTCTCGGTGTCTCCTTCCCACATGTGTAGAGGAAAGAGAGATGTGGAGCCAGAGGCCATACACACAAATACAATACAGACCTGGATAAGTACTTCCAACATTACAATTATTCATGATCCTTTAATAGTCTTTATATGCCAGTCAAGGTTATAATAGTGCTGCGTTTTTCATCAGTTTGTTTTCGGTTTTGGTTGTGAAAGTAGGTTTGCGGTGGCACTTTGTAGTTTTTTTTTATGCTGTGTTTTCATTTTTTTTTTCATTACTTTATATGTATACATTACACCTGGAGATAATAGCACATCACACTACGTAAAAAGTGGCTGTTAATGAAAAGAAACTTGCTAAATAAAAGCACATATATTTATATTTTTAGTAGGTATAAAATTGCTGGTATTTGTGTGAAATAAATGAACACAGACAAAATCTGAATATGCCAGAAAAATGTTGAAAGTGTTTCTATTAACAATACAACCTTGAAGTTAAGCAATTTACAGCAGTTCTGATATATATGTATTCAAAATTAACACAGCCAGTCCTTACAATTATGGTAAATGTAATGAGAATAAATATATTTGGAAAAACTGTGAAATAAAATGTTAAATTATTTAGTCTAGGGAAGTGAGTTACAAAACCCATCCTTTCAGTCAAATACCACACACACTAGAAACAAAACCTAATAAGTCAAGGTAAGTTATGTTTTAGCTGTAAACACCAAAACATTAGAGTGTGATTTATCCAGACATTAAGAGAATGAAAGTATACAGCATCAAATATGTTGGATCTGCAGTAGAAGAGAGAATAAAATTGCAGTGCTCTGTGACTGATATTGAATGTGAATAATAATCAAGAAAATGCTGCAATGCACAGAAAATGAGACAGGTAGAGTTTCCTCCTGTTCAGCTCTGGATTTACCCAGACTTTGTCTTCTCGTCTTCCATCCATTCTCTCTCCGTCCATCTCTCTCCTTTCCCTCCCTTCCTCTCTCACCGTGACCAGAAGAAGTTCTTCTGCACTGGTGCCCCTCCATCCATCCTTCCAAGCAGAAACACACACAGACACACAGGCCGATGCTTCTCCCACCTACCCACATACACCTCCAACACACACACATCTACTTGCCATCATCCACCACATGCATACACATTCAGTACCAACCACACAGCGGAGGCCTTAGGGCTCAACCATCTGCTGCCCACCCAGCCCAGCACCCCCCCTCTGTAGTACCCACCTTCCCAACATATGCAGCCCTTGCCCTGGGTAAGGTGGCAGGGCCAGTGGCCTCGGCCCTGGCCAAGAGATAGGGGTGAAGGAGCACATATGTAGCCCAGACGGTGTGTGTGTGTGTGTGTGTGTGTGTGTGTGTGTGTGTGTGTGTGTGCGTGTGCGTGTGCGTGTGCGTGTGTGTGATTTGTGTCAGAGAGGAAAAGGAGAAAAGAAACCCAGACAAATCAAGGATTAGATAGCTCTCCCCTTGAATCCCTCCATCTATTTCTCGCTCGGTCTCACCCATATGGCCCGTTTCTTCCATGTTCACACCAGCTCAGTGACCACCAAGGTCGCACCCTGCAAAGGGCTACTGCGGCCTCAAGCAAGGCAACTGAGAACGCAGCAAAGAGCTGGAGACATGGTGGGAATAGGTGGGGGAGGTGGTGGTCATGTGGTTGGCATTGTCACTAAGACACCTCCTTTTTTTCTATCCTTCACTTTCTCTCTGCCTCTTCCCTTTGTTAAATCTTGCCTCAGGGCACTCTGCAACAAAAGACAGAAAAAAAACGAGTGTGACACTTTCATCCTCCCATCATGCCTCCCATCATCCCTTCCATCCATCTACCCTCTGTCTCTTCCGAATAAGTGTGTGTGTGCCGAACAACTGATATGACAGCAGTGGTGAACGTTTTGTTTCAGCGCTAGCATTAATTACATTGACTATTCCAAAGTCTTCCATATTTCATGAGTGTTCTTTTGCATTGCAGGCGATGCACCACTCTCCTATTCTCTTTAGTCTTCCTGTGCCTCTTTACACGTTCCAGGAAACCTGGCGCTCATGTCAGTATCAGGTTGGGTTAGAAAACCAACAGGGAATTGGGCCAGAAATACCTTGGAAAGTTCACAACATGCAGTTGTGGTAACAGTAGTAGATGCTGGCAGGTTCTGCAGTTGTCCAACTAAGTTTTAATCAGAAAACTTGGTTACAAAATATCTCAAAGGACAAACAACACTGTAGTGCAATGTAATAAATCATATTTGGTGTCAGTTTTTCTGGGGACTGATGTCCTTCTCTTTGGACAGACATTGTAAAAATGTTTGTGATGAAAGTCCCCAAATGTCCTCAATATGTCTGTGGACAACAAAAGCAGTGCAAACGCACTGTTGGCTGCCAAGGGAGCAATAATAATGTACTCATTATGCATTGGCCAAAAGATGAGATTAGGCCAATATGAATTCTGACAATTCCCATAGTCCCCATTGCTCACAGTAAATAATGCACATAATACTGATACAAACACTCAAGTGTGTGTTTAATGTGTGAAGCTACATCTGTCACCTGTGAACTGGTCCTCAATTGTTGGTCTTTATTTTTGCCTCAACACTGTGTCACTGAGATGTATCCAGAATGCATCTTACATAGATGTTAATCAGGTAAACAAACTATTGATTATAACCCAGCCCCCCAAAGGGGAAAGGGGAGGCAAGGGGTATTGTTTTTGGTGAGGTTTGTTTGTTTGTTTGTTAACACTTCAGCAGCAAAACTATTGGTTGAATTCATACCAAATTGGGTTTGTCGATTGCCAGTGACCCAGAATAGATGTCATTTACATTTTGGGAAAAGTAGGTCAAAGTTCAAATTTATAATGATTTTAAAAAATCTTCCTATTTGCTTGATGGGTGAAATACATGCGAGGGGCGGGGTTTGTTGTGCCTGGCAGCACTTGTTTTTTGATAAATTGATCAACCACAAACCTTTTATTTGAGTTTTCCCTAAAAGTAATCACATAATGAACAAATAGAGATTAAAAAAATAAACTTAAACAAATTAAAAGGCAATTATCATTGTAGCGTTCATTACAGTATTTCAGATTTCAGCAGACTTTGCTGAATGTGTTTTGATATATTCTGTGTTGGGTACAGCTACAGCTAATACTAAGTATTACTGGAAATGTGCTTGTTTTGTTTATTACACAAACACCTGCTTACACCGATTTACAATGTAATGTTAATGGAAATCAGTGTCCCATAGTTTTTCGGGTCTGATTTGAAGGTCTATGCATTAAAATAACAGCATACAATTTGCAAATGTGCTAGAAAGTGCTGCTGCCATATGCCAGCTGTTCACATCTGCTATATATCGGGTGTTCCAGCTTGACAAAGTGTGCAGAGAAACAATTTATTAGGTTTCTGTTTAAGGAATTCCTACATATTTGACAATTATTTTCAGGCTTTTTGGGTTAAACTCTTATTTTCAGCATGCCAGGGAGCTGGAGTCAGAACTATAAGGGACAAATGTAAACAGTGCAGCAAAAAGATCATACAATTTTTGACAGTTTATAGTAAGTTCAGTTGGTAGAAAGAAGTCATACCTTGTTTTTAACCCACCCAAGGTTTTTTAATCTGACAAAAGACGTGACAAAAGATTATGTGTGTAAAAGAAAACCAAAAAGTAAGCAGGAGATAATGTGTGTGTGTATGTGAGCATGACTTTGTGTGTGTGCATGCTGTGTCTGATGGATCAGTGATTAAATAAATCATGGTAACCTTTCCTGTAACCTTTCCCCCCCCTCCCCAGCTCCTGCCTGACCTTACAAGACCCATGCACATTAAAGACTTCACTCTTCTCCTTCATCCCTCTCATCTTCCTCTTTTTTCTTCATCTCTTTTACGCTCTCAGCCATTCCTTGTTTTTGTTTTGTTTTTTGCCTTTTTTCTCAGCCACAAGCACTTTTGTACTTTGTGTTGTCACATTTTCCCATAATTCCAACACGCTAAAATGCTTCACTTGATGTTTCCTTAACTCATCAGTTAGATTGGGGTGAGAATTAACCAAAGGAAGAAGGTGCGATCTTCTCAAATCAATACAAGCACCAACATGCAGGACCTTTTTTATAGTAGCTAATCATTGTTTAGAACACGCTGCAGTGTACAAGTTTCATTTAGCAGCTGTTGATTCCTGACATCTGACACCTGACTATGGTCGCTTTATAGCATAAACTATCTTGCAGATGAGTTATCATAGGTTATCAGAAGCAAACACTAATGAAATAACAGAGGCAAAGTGAGAAAACATTATCCTTAACTGGAAAAATAAAAATGTCACAAATGAATTGAAACTTTACTTTATTTGGGTTGAGTTTTTTCATGATTTTGTCAGAAGCAGAATGGCGATGTTTGGATAATTGTTGTGTAGACCGGTGTTTACCAGTGGTGGGAGTAAATCACACATGTGGAAGCAAAAAACCCAAGTCCTAACTTCTAAGACTCAGACAGGTCCTTAGTTTTTGTGGTGAAAATCAAGCAAGTCCCTGTTTAAAGCCAAGTAAGACTAATCATGTCACTGTTAGCAAGTCATGGAAACATCTGATCATCTGTCCTACATGAAAAGTTGAGCCATTGGTAATAAACCTCCCAAATGAACAGCTACCATCAGTGGAGTGCTAATTGTCTACTGTATTTTTTATTCCTTCTGTGACTCTTGTGTCAATTGGAGGCTGTTTTATGATTATTGCCCTTGCATTAAAGAATCACCCATTGGCACACCGCTTGACAAATACTCACCATGACAATGAACACTAACAACAAAACAAATACGAACTAAACAAAACTAAGCATCTTCAGAAATGTGGTTTAAATAGATCACAGTAAATCTGAATAAAAGTTAATTAAAAATACCAAAGTATTATAATCTCAGATTCCAACCACAAGAGCTAATGATTTAGACTAGGATAAGTTTCGGTCCACACTAACATGAACGGTGGTATCATTGGTATTATAATCCAATTTTTTTTTTTTTTTTTTTTTTTTTTTTTAATTCTGTCCATAAAACCTTCATTTTATAAATATGTCTGTCCACATGACAACAAACACTCTGACAAACTATTATTTTAATGTTGAACTGTTGACATCATAGATAACATTGGATGGAGCTGACACAAAGGATTTAATCTGACATAAAGTTGAGGAGCAACAACAAGTTAAGTTATATACTTACCTAAAGTGTTGGTTTGAGTTGTCAAATAATGCTTTTATATTATGTAGACTTCATCACAGTACTGGTGCAGGTCTGTTCTGGTGCATCTCACAAAGGTGTCCAGGCCCTGACTTGCTCACCAGTAAAACTCAAATATGGTGTTTCAAGTGCATGCGCATTACAAAGAATAATATTCATTCATTCATTATCTGAACTTGCTTTAGGGTCACGGGGGTCGCTGGAGCCTATCCCAGCTACTCATGGGTGAAGGTGGGGTACACCCTGGACATTTCACCACTTCATTGCAGGGCTGACATGTAGAGACAAACAACCAATCATTCTCACATTCACACCTATGGGCAATTATATCCCCGAACGGAGTGTCAGGGATATTATGTTTGTTGGTCCAACCGCCGCCGCTAGATATCCTTCGTGTTAACGCGCTAACTTGAAAAATATTCCGTTTAGAAATTCCAAATTTTCTATATCAATGAATATCATAGAGAGGAAGAACTGATTTGATTTTGGATGATTTACCATTTCTAGATTGCCCACAAGGGGGTGCTCAAAAGTTTAAAATCACTAAACACTCTTTTGTTCAAATCTCTAGAACTCATTTGTCTGATTGACTTCAAATCAAGTGCAAATGAAAGGTCATGACCTGGGGATGCCTCACGTCATGACATCATAGCTGTCTGGATAAAGATTGGGGGCATTCGGGGATATACCCATAGCTGTCGCTTCTGACGGCGTAAGCCTAGTTTAGAGTAAACAGTTAACCTATCAGTGCATGTCTTTCATAACAGACGTGCACATTGGGATGTGATGTTTTACTTTTCCAATTTCTTTGAGAACGGTTTTAAAAATCTCCATTTTTGTGTCCAGAAAGGGGAGAAAATGATCCACTTTGCAATATGTCTGCATTAGTGTAGACGGGGAATAAGACCACTGTGTTGTGGTTTGTTTTATATTTAAATGTCATGAGTACTTTGAAGTGTAGGTTTGAAAACACCCTTTGTTTCTCTACTTCTTTGTTTCATACTTACCACTTTAGTATTTTTCTTTTTTTTTTCTTCTTACTCTGTGTCTACAGGTCTCCGTTTATTCCTCATTTTTCCATCCATCAGTCTCCTAAATTCGTAGTGGCTCAAAAAAGGTTCAACTGTTTCCTTCTTTTAGCATTAATCTGTGTGTGTGGTTGTGTGTGATCTTTAAGATCTGCAGGTTCAAACGACTACTCCCACCACGCCTTGCCACTGAACTCACCAAGAGGTCGCCGAGACACCACAATGTGTGCACATGGGTGTGTTTGTGCATGTATGTATGTGTGTGAGAGCCGACTCCCTGATCTCCTGCTCTAATACCCTGAGGACCTTTGGTTCCTTAACTATAGGAGGTCCTAAGCAACCAACCCACACAGCCACATATAAACACACTGCATCTGCACATGCACGCACACATCTTCAGAGGATATCAAAGATTAGACATCAATCATTCTCACCTCTTGAAGTCTTAAAGAACGAGCACCTCATATGAAAGGTCAGTGCACGCCTGGAGGGCAATGACAAATCAATATGCAATGATGAAGGAGATGATGATTATAAATAACAGGAAGGTGGAGGTGAAGAAGATAATGAAAAAGGAAGATCATGATGGGAAATAGAAGCAGGAGAAGAAATGGAAGACAGTAATTATCCCTCCACAGTCACAAGTTAGATAACATCCACTACAAACTTCTACATTTATATCAAGAATAAAGGACCTCTAGTGGCCAACAATGGGGAGTTATACCAATTATGTTTCAACTCATTACAGCCGCTTTAACTCTTTAGTGTTTCAGGTCACAGTCTTAGGCTTGTTCAGGACTCCACACCTATAAATAGAAATAGCAAAAGTGCACATATGCATTACTATAGATATATGCGTAAAAAAAAAAATAGAATTTGGTTGAAGTAGAAGCACATGAAACTTGGAAAAGGTACATGCTCTCTAGGTCAAAAGTAGGCCTTTGATTGTCTCAGTGGAAAGTAAAAGTTAACTGTGTGTCAATCTGAGATTATTAAACCATGCTAACAATATTCTGAAAATGTGTGCGAAGTGCACTGATAAATACCTGAAGGGAATGTGTTTTTTGTGTACCATTCCTTCTATTATGTCTGAAATTGATCTAAATATAAGTAAATGCAATGATGCAAAAGAAAAATCAATGACAAAGGCAATGCATGTAACACTTCTTTGAGAAACTCTAGATAGACTCTTCTCAATTATCACTTCTGTTCATCTGTTAGAGTATGGTGACATATTCAAAATGACCTCTACCTGTATTTTCTATTTTTCTCTTGTTTTACTATGTTTGGTACATTTCACATAGTGCACATAGGCAGATGAAAAACAAAAATAAGCAGCTCCGGTTATATAGCTCTATCCTCTTTCTGCTCTTCTCACTCACTGCACAGTTCTGTCTGAGTGTCAAAACTCTGGCTAAAGCACACATGAGTGTATGACCTCTAACAGATCTGACAGTTGTATTGTGCTTCTGACAGAAGGTTGCAAGTGTTTGCATTTTTTAGAATATAACATTTAATTTTTCTATTTCGCTGCTTTCTTTACTGCAACACTCACCCTTCTGTCTGTTCTTGTGGAGAGGAAGGGCCAAGTTACAACACACGAGGAAGAAATGTCACATACTTCATCTTTCAAACTAACAAACCTGTTCAGAAAGTGCAATGAGTCGAAGGTACGAACATTAGTGTTAAAATGTAGTGGGAAACAAAAAGTTGTCAGAAAAATAAAGTTTACTTACCTGCAAACTCCTAACAAAGTATTGCACATCCATATGATTGCATGGACTTTGTTACTTCCCACCTCTGCATGTAAGACATTGATCTTTAATTCTCAAAGCTACAGTTACTTGTGTGATTTGCAGATGCTAGAATGATTGCTTCACTCCTCTGGTGCTGGTTTGAACTTCAGTGCAGTTCTGTTTAACTTTCCCTGGCATGGAGTGCTGAGTAACTGATTGAGATAGGAGCAGGGACGCTTATCTCTGAACGCTTGGTGTTTGGATACGTATGATGTCAGACCAGTTCTCATAATGCTTTCTAGGCTGGGTGTACAGATAAGCTTTGGGATCTGGAGGAGGTAGAGACATATGCAGGTAGCAAACAAGACACAATTGAAATTGGAGCAAGAGAAAGGGCCCTTTTCTGTTTGTTTGTTCAAGGGTGTGTGTGTGTGTGTGTGTGTGTGTGATGTTCTTCGAGGCTGAGCCTACTTTAGCTCACCGTACTCCCTGAGCAGTGACCGGAGCAGTGAGCCCCTGTCCAAGCACTTGGAAACTGGAACGAGGCGAGGAGAAAGAAAGGATGGATGGGAAAGAAAGAGAGCGATGCGATGGGGAGAAAAAGGATGGAGCGCAAAGAAAGGGAGGACAGGAGAAGAGCCGAGGCAGAGAGAGTGAGAGAGGCAGAGCGGCAGCACATGGAACGGCACAAAACGGAAAGAACTGACGGACGAATGGAACCAAACGAAAGGAGGAGAAGTGTTGGATTGTGGGATGAGAGGGAAGGCGAGGCCACCTCTTCTTCTCCCTCTCCTCCTCTTGTCCCTCCTCTTCCCCCCCTCGTGAGAATGCAGCGCGCGTGTGTATTTTCTTCCTCGTCAGATCTGCAGCGCTTTCATTCGCACACAAAGACGGGACGTAGACGTACCTGGCACAGAGGGACGTGAAGGAGCTGGCAGAGGTGTGTGTCAGAGACAGACAGACAGAGAGAGAGAGAGACAGATAAAGAGACACTGGCTCACCTGCCTGGCAGACAAGAGGAGGGCCTGTCTGTCTGAGATGTCCCACTTAACACTGACACACACACACTTAACCTGCTCAACACCAGCAGGAGCTCACTTTCTCATGTCTCGCTGCAACTATTACACCTGCTTGCATGATCTATTATATTGTTGGAATTCAGATTTCTACAGTGATTTTATTCATTGTATTTAGACATAAAATCTTCACTTTCACACATGACAGTGAAGCTTTAACCACACAGTCTCCTGAGAAACCAGCACAATGGAGATATTTCACTTCCTACAGACAGTATGAACTTTACCTGATCAACTAGTCAGGTTTAACTTCAGTCCTCAGTTCCTTAATTATATATAGCACTGACTTTAATTCATATTTCATCATATATATTTTCTATTGGCTCCTTTCATTGCAGATGTTTCACATCACAGAAACCAAAATGCTCATAGAGTATTTTTTTCTTAGTCTTCATGCATTTCTGGGACACTTGAATTGAACAAAGTTAGTGCCCATTTTAGCAGGAACACAGTGCACCCACAACTATAAGTATTTGCTGCTCAAAGACTTAATTTATTGTTTCGGTATCAAAAATGTGACTTAAAATATTGAAATGTTGCAAAATTATGATACATTTTTTCCATCTTTTGCTGCACACAGTGGGGAAAGAGGAGAGCAAGTATCATTTTCATTTTTCTAGAACAAATAATGATTAGTTTAACTTGTGTCAAAAACCTAGAATGTGAGTTTAAGTTTGGTTACTTTAAATTCTGCTAAAAATTAGACTGATTTCATAGCGGTCACATTTTGTGGTTAGTGAATTTTGTTGCAGACGATCTAAAAATGGTTTGTTTTTCCTGCTTCACATGTACTGATCAATATGTCTTTTCCATGTGAATTTTTGTTATCAGTTGTTTGCATGCCTCCATTATAAAACATTTGTTCAATTATTTACTCGACACACCTTCCAAAACATTATGGTACATACAGAAAACCTGTAGGATTTGTCAAAGCTAATTTGTGTTTTTATCTGAATTGAAGATAAATCACAAAAAAATCAGTGTGTCATTTTCAGAGTGAGATTTATTGTCTGAATTACAATTTATGTGTTTATTCATTTTTTTAAGAGTAGACAGTTTAGCTCTGGAAAAAAAAGACATTGGCAAAAAAGTGAAATTGCTGCCCAGCAGCTGCTGGAGGACGAATTTTGACACTGGTGTGAAAATGTGTCTATGCTAAAGACATTTGAGGGGTCTACAATGTGACACAAACAAACAATAAACAAGGAACCAAACAAACTGACGCAAACACACACACACACACACACAAACCCGCTATGCTGCAATTAGCTTGTTTTAAAGGAAACAAATAACAGTAATTTCAACAGAACAGCATCCATAACAATTCACCCCTGGAGGGGATCAGCTATTTGAACACACAATAACACAGCAGAGCAGAGTACATTCACACACACAAAGTCACATATGCACACGCAGTCATATTCAAATACAACACACACACAGAGATTGCATATACATGCTAACACACACACACACACACACACACACACACACAGATCTCCATTAAGTGTACTTGAGAGCAACAGAGAGGGTCAGCTTAGTGTCTGAGTTATTACGCTACTTTGTTCTGCCTCAGTGGGAAGGCTGCACCCTGCGCACGCGCACACACACACAAAGAATTATTATCAGCCATCAACACTCAAGGTGCAAATATAAAAGGGCTAGTTTGATAATGGATTGAAAGAGATGAATAAAAGAATGGTTAAAAATATGGATGGATGAATAGCTGGAGAAAGGTTCTTTGCTTGTGTGGAGAAGTTTGCAGCTGGCTGCCACATCCGGCCTATGTCTCCCCCTTTTTATTTTACTCCATCTCTCCGTCCATCTACCCCTCCTGTCCCCTCTGTCTGGGTCCACAACAATAGTGAGAAACATCTGTGGCTACCAGGTAATTATGGCCGAGCCAAAACAGCGGGCAGTGCCACGCCGAGGAGCTCCGGCACCCCGCAATTAGCCCTGCATCTCCATCTCCAGCACCCCTCCCCATCGCTCTGTGCACCCCCTCCCGATGACCAGAGCATTATCCCTCTGAAGAGACAGAGGACTGACGAGAGGGGAGACAGACACATGACACGAGTAGTGGGAGATGAGGACAGTCAGTTTATGAAGCGTCCATCTGAGCAAATTGAAATATTCCACTTCTGTGCACTGTTCTCACCAATAATGAATCTGAAATTTCATACTCTTAACTTGTTTCCAGGAAGAAAACAAACAAAGATGGGGTTCTCTTTAATTATAAACATAATTAAAGATTATTATTATCTCCCGTTGGCACAGTGTGATATGGTGATGTACATCAATGGACAAGAGAGAAGGTGTCTTTAGGCCCTTAACTGAATGTGAGGTCTTATTTTTAACAAATATTTCATCCATTTCTTTTATTTGTCTTTTGTTTTTAACACATCTCTTTGCATGTTTACATTTTTGATGCTATAAGCCACTCAATCTTTTAGTATTTTTCGTTTTTACTTACACTTCCCTGTTGGCAAAATCTAGATGAGTCACTCTAAGAGCCATATTTCTACATAGAACCTAATTCCACCTGAGGCGGCATATCTACTCCTTACTGTATACATATATATTACCTTAAATGTGTGTTTTGTGAAAAATTCAGTCTTACATTTAGTGAATGATGCAGAAAATGTCTTAATAATCATCTGATAGTGTCTGATACTTGAATGCTCATGTTTTCATATTGTGCTCTATTGTTTGTTTTACTGTGTTGAAAATCATTCACTTAATGGTAACGTTTTTGGGATCTTTCATGCTTGTATATCTCTAAACTTAATGGCTGCTGTGTAAACTCACATTTGGAAAGTCATAGCCCATATTTAAACAGTCAGTAAATTTTGTGAGTTGATGCACTCACATTTACCCATGTTCCACCAAGTGTGAGAAGTGTTTTGTAGTGTATACGTTAGTATTTTGGATTTCAGTTTGCATAAAAGTTCTAAATGGAATGAGAAAAATAATCAAATATGAGAGAGAAATAAATGTTTGTGTAAAAAAATTATGATTTCAATGAGTTAAGAAAAAAACAAACTACATATTATTCAAATTTCCAGAAATGTGCAATAAGATAAATTGTGTTTTCTTAGGATTTATGTTTTTTCCTTCATTTTATGTATTGAAGCACTATACTACCCATAAATCAATAGTCCTGTTTCTTTGGCTCTTCGAGTACCACATATTTTAAACACGGTTCTTAACGTGATCTATGGGAAAAACAGATGTGCATTTTAGAGGCACCGCAAATATTTCCCACTATGCAGCTCAATTATATTGGAGTTCAGAGATTTACAGCAGTGATAGCGAAGTCTGTCCATGCTGCTTCACCTGCAGCACTGGAAGTGGTATTCGGATACATTTCTGGATCGACTGTGTAGCAACAAGTAGTCCCACATCACAAATAGAAATCTTTTTTGTATTTTTACCTGAGCACATTTTACCTTTTCATCTGCTGCTTTCGTGTTGCTGTTACTTTTGCTTACCTCTTCAAGCCCTTAAGAAAAAAAGCCCTTAAGGGACCGTTGAAAAAAGGGTTTGTTTTCCTGCTACATGTTCTAAACACATCATGAGGAGCAACTGAATATCTTGACTATAAAAGTACAGAAAGATATACTAGATAGTTCCGCTCCTGCTTCTGTGTTCAACTATAGTAAAATAAAGGCTTATGTTTTAATGCACATAGAAACTGTACACAGGAATAATTGAATTTTCATTATTTTTTCATAGTATGGTTTCAAATCCCAGAATGTTTTGTGTGCTCCAAACTTCTCCATGGGGGCAGCTTCCCTCGCCTTCTCACATTTCCCGTCCACTGTCTTCATTGCGTGTGCCTGATTGGTAGGTGCGTGGATGCTTGTGTGCATTTACACATGCTGGTGTGTGTCTGTGTTCATGCTTCTCTGTTTGTGCTATTGTTTGCTTATGCATGTACACTCGAGAGCGTGTGGGTGTTTCTGACTGCGGGTGCATTTTATGATGTGTACTTTTTTTCTCTTCTTGATCCAGGAGTCCCCGTCAGGACCCCTAGGCGTCCCTGTGCCTGCCTGCCAAAAACGTCTGCATCTCCTGGACCCCCTCGAGGCAGGGGACAGCCAAATGTCACTTGGACCCTCTACAGAGTGGTGAGAGGAGGACAGGAAGAGGCGAGTGGGAGGGGGTGGTGGGGGAGGAAGGAGGAGAGGAACTGAATGAGAAGGAGAGGAAAGTTACAGAAAAGACAGTAGCAGAGGCGTGTAAGAGTTTGACACGACAGGTGAAGCAAGGTGTGACAAAAATTAAACTGAATCCCAACCAAATGGACGGAAAATTGGCAGAATGTAAAATTAATTTCAGCATTTTACTCCGTACAAGGTTAACTGTATTTCACCTTATTTACCCGCAATGAAAATGAACCAAGGTGCAGTTTAATCCTTTAACTACTGGCTCTTAATGCTTGATCCATTTCCATAACTTTTTCTTCTTCTGAGGCATCCAGATGTTTTGTGTATTATGAGTACCATATGAAAAAGAGCTTGCAGAGAGCGCCTTAACATGGATTTACCATCAATGAGTTGTGCTTATTATCAAGCCAAAATAATATTATTGGTTTGCTGTAATGCAATTTCAAGCAGCAAATTCTTTCAAATAAAAACTATGTGAGAGAGGATGTCAGACATTTTTTACTAATTCCTTTCAAATGTCCTTTTCATTTATTGCTTTTACTCCAAGAGGTAACGTTTTTTTCTCAGACGTTAGCACTGACTTATTTGATATGAAACAGATGACACTTGGAGCCAGAAATATGCTTTGTGGGTCAATATTTTCTTCATATACATTCACATTTGTTTTGCCCATGAATTTTCTGCATTGTTATGCGCTTTAAAAATCATGTTAAAATGACTACTGTAGAAAAACAGAAAAAAATGTGCAGACACTGCTGAAAAGCCCTGACATATGTTTTATTTACTTAGTAAAATTCTTTATTTAAACAGGTAATAGTTTGATATACATACACTTTATTGACAGACATACATTATATTGTCAGAAAAACATATAGAAGTGAGATTAAAATTACATAAGTACTATTAAAACAAGATAATGTAATGTTATATTTGTAGAGCTCTGTCCACTTCTAGGCAGCATGGTAGTTGAATTCACTTTTTCAAGTTCAGCATGAATGTGAAGTACAGCTAATATTAAAATGTCCTGCGGTCCAGTGGACACTGTAAGTTGTGTGTTTAATTGACACTAGAAAGACAAGATAATGGGCAATTTTGCAGAAGAGCTTTAAAAACAACATACAATGCTGATCCAAGGTCCCTGATGAGATCATTCAGACACACAATATATTTATAAAGACCAATAATATTATAATTTCAATAACCTTTTTATGTCTTTTTATTTCTACGTCCCCATTCATTTTTGCCAGATGCATTTTATACGCATATAGTATCAGAATATGTTTCTCCCTCCTTGTCCTTGGAACAGGACGGACAGAAGACGAAAACAAGAACATTTATTCATCCAGGACACTGAGAAGATGAACATGTAGTTAATAGCAAACACCAAGGTCAAGTAAGCATGAGTGGGAATGTATATGATTTTTGTATATGTATGAACATGAAGGGATACAAATATATGTAATTATGTTCCACTCCGGGTCACAGCTGCAGACAAAAACAAACACACCCTTTAACCTTCTGCTCCACCTTCCATTTCCCAGTGGACGAACGCACAAACCCAGTGTCTACTACATACATCCCCTGAGTGTCCTGTTACACAGGGGGATATACAGTATTGAACAGAGTTGTACTGTAAATGGAGCACGCACATGAATAGTTAAAAAAAGAATGGCCTTCATGGTTTTATACATTGAAGAATACAATGCAAATAAAGCAAAAAAAGTCCACAAAGAGAAAAAGGCATGTGAAAATGATCAGGGGATTTTATTTTATAAGTTATTTACTGAAAGTCTGTGGCTAGCATTCTGATTACATGCAGATAACCAACATATTTTATTTCAATCACTTTCACACCCAGATTACAGCATCTTTGTCAGGTAAGTCTGTTAAAATGCTGGAATAATGCTATATTTTAAAGGCAGATAACTAAGAATTAGCAGTAAGACGAAGTGTGTAATTAAACAAGTTGTCATTCATTTGCTCTCCATGCGTAATTCAAGCGATCGTGCACATGATAAAAAAAAAAGAGAATGTACTGGCTTTAACTAGTAGCTAGTTCTCCAAACAGCACCTACACTGCAATTAAGGATGAGAGATAGGTGTGTGTGTTAATGGCTATGTGGATGTGACGGTTGAAATGTGTTCATCTGTAACATTTTATCCTGGTTCACCTCACTCAGCTACTGTCATGCAGTAAAAACACATGAAGCACGAAGAGGGGAAAGACGAAAACCAGAGAGGGAGAGAATTTTATCTGCCATTTCACCACAGGTAGTTTCCTTAAACTCAGAAACTTTTGGCTTAAATTCAGGGATATTTTTTCATCTTTTAAATAGAGTGTTTGTTTTCTTTGCCTCAGTAATCCCCATAGAAGTTACTTTGAAAGCCTGTTCTTGTGTCTATGATTTATAAACTCTTTACTACTAAAGTGATTGGATGATAACAAAATGCATAAAAGCAAGTCTCCGATTTTTTTTTTTTTCAAACCACAAAATTACTTCATACACATTGAATCCATTTTTCCTCTTCACTCAGTTTTTGTGTGAAATGTAATCCCTGTAAATATCTATATTCCTCTATTTTCAGAATTATTTCTAGAACAAGATTATGAATAAATTATGCAATCTTCTAATTTGGAGCATCGATAGTCAGCATTTAAGTATTTAGGTTCTTAGTCTAAATTCACTGTGTATTCAACCTTTTTTCTTTTTTGCATTGGTGAAAATGCAGGGAGATGAACCAATTTAGCAGTGACTGAAAATGAAAGCGCTAAAGGAACATTATTAGAACGCATCAGAACATGAAGTCATACCAATTTAGCCAGTGAAAGGGAGTGCACATGATTAACATAACATTCAAGTATTTAATAGTGTGATACTTTACAGATCTTCATTGGGGAAACCTTTTTTCTTGACTCTAACAGACATTCAGGGCTTTTAACTGCAAACAAATGTATCTGCAATTACAACTCAGCATTTAGATTCTGCAAAGCCAACCCATGCACGAAAAATGACAAATATGTTTCCCTTTGGTGATGGTGAATAAAACCAGCAATTAGAGCTACTATTCAAGTCTGTCACTGGAATAGCATCACCTACAGACCCACAAACACAAATATCTAATCCTTATTCAGGGCAAAATATTCAGTCCCGGTATTGAAAATTTGTGAGGTGTACTGGAAATTAATTAATGAGCAATCCCAATACAGTTTTTTGTTGATTAAAAAAAAAAACAACAACAACAACAAAACACTGGTAATTAAAGATTATAAAGTGCCTCTTTTCAGCATGTTTCCCAGCTGTTAATTCTTCATTAATTATCAAGAATGGACCAGCATTGGATGTTCACTTACCTCCCCCTTGTGGTGTCCTCATGGAACTACACCTGAGTCACAGTAATATCCAAGTAAAAGGAAAACGATCAAAGAGTAGGAATTGAAATCTGCTGCACTCTGAACAAATTGCACAGAAAATAATAGTCTCACACCTGAACGCATCACCTAAAATAAGAGCTCCACTGGTTATTTAATCCTCCATCAGCTTTTGATGTGACTGTCCAGGCCATACTGAATTATTTAAAACCACAAAATACTGTCATTCTCGAGCATCAAGTATTATCAGTATCTCGAAATTAGTATTTTTAAGTCCGCCTGTGCAACAGTAAGTGCTGAAAAAAAAATGCAATGCAGACGTTGATAAGACTTTAACGTATAAGTGTGTTATTAAGTATGTAGTGGTGATGCGTTCACGGGTGTCTCGTCCCACCTAAACAGGAAGTTTTTACAGCTAGCAAACTAGTCAGTGGATCAGGCACGTCCAGTAGAATGGTTTAACAAATATTCTCCGTCTGTGGACAGTCCGACAGTGCCACAGATGATATAGGGTTCATGCAGCAGCAACTGTAAGTAACCGTGTTAATCGGCTTGTGTTTGTGGCGTGTAACTAAAACGAGCTTTCTGAACTTTGTGTGTGGTATTAGCATGTAGCTAGCTAGTGAGCTAACATTAGCTCGGTCACGAACCAGCAGTTTGTGGCTTTTCATCCGGGCCCGGCGTGTTTACATACTCTCCGACATTTGCCAGCTAACTGGAAAGCGCCGTAACATGAAGTTATGGAGGAGCGAAAGCTAAAACGAAAGAGTCCCAGGACGTCCACTAATGCGGCGGCACCGAGCGGCGGCTCCGGCCGTAAAAACAGCGCTTCGTCCGGGGGAAGACACGTCGGCTACAGCCACAACATGGGCACTCACTCCAGCCAAAAGAGCAAGAGCAGGAGGTAAAACATGCGGAATATCCCTCCTCAGACAGGCTGCCATAACTACGGGCTGACTGTGTAATGTTTGTCTTTTAATAGGGGAGTGAGAGATAAGCCCAAGTCTCATCTGGGTCTGGGGGGGAAGGCCACCCAGAACCAAGGCCAGGCGGCCCCCACCATCCAGCACTCCTTCCTGACTGATGTATCTGATGTGCAGGAGATGGAGAACGGCCTCCTCAGCCTCCTCAACGACTTCCACTCAGGGAAACTCCAAGCATTTGGTAACCCATGAACCGAAGACAAAGCATATCTATAGGCCCTTTTCCACCAAAAGCCCAGGAACTTATTTGGGTTGAAATATTATTTGAATTCAGATAATAAAGCATTAGGTTAAAGTTTTGTTTGTTTAGTTTATTTTAGTTCAACAAGGTTAGTAATAGGTTCTTTATGACCAGATTTCTGTTTTTTATCATGTTTTAGTTTAAATAGACAGTAGGTTAAGATTGTGAAAATTAAGATAGAAACCATCTGTATGCATAAGATGTAATTATCTTCTGTTCTTCCTTTAGATACACGTCTATACACACACACACACACACACACACACATAGTATTGTCAGACATAGGTGATAAGAAGTAAACTCACTGTTGGCGTGAGTTTACTTAGAGTTGAGGCCCCACATCTGTT
>JAPQRP010000014.1:4309169-4328664 GCA_037367295.1 Apogon hyalosoma
GATACACACAGGAGTTAGTACTTGATTGCATAACCATTGTTTCTGATGACTTTTGATGGTCTAATAATTTTTTCCGCAGCTGCATACTGTAATTTTGTCAGTTTTGTGTTTTAAATTTGCTTGTATTCAGGTTTTTGCCTCACAGCTCCACTGTGTAATAAAGTTTTGTTTTCAGATCAGATACAATACCCAAAGGCAAGGTATAAAAAAGTCTTTATTGATAAACAAAAATAACACAAATGTCACAGTTTAGAGATTATTACTATCAAGGGCATTACATCACATCAGTAATACACTTTTATGTACATTATTGCCACTTATTTAAAAAATATCCATGTTTTCTTTTCTTAAAAATGGACAAATGGCTGTATCAGTATCTGTATCTCTGAACAGGTAAAGTAATCAATACAATCACTGACAATACCACAGTCTTCTAACAGTAACATGTAGAACATATTTCATATTTTAGTTACTTTTTAACATGTTGTAATCACAGTGACATCTTCACACACATCTGTGACATTCAATATTTACTTTCATGTATTAAATGCATCTATGTTGGACCTACTCTCTAAAATATTTGACTCATGGACTGAATGTTTTTTAAACAGTGTGTACACTTTGCTTATCATAGTGTTTTGCAGTCTTAGAGCACCACAGGAGAGGAAAATGAAAATAAAACAAGACTGTTTTCTGAGTTTTGAAGAACCAGTATAGCAGTAGGTAGTTTGCATGAGAACCACTGGCTAATCTTAATACAAATTCCTAAAACCAATATGATCAGTTACAGTTCAGTCAGATTAGATTTTAAGTTTATTGTCTGATTGAACTACTGTTAATGACGACAGATTACCAGTGACTACACACGTCTAAAAATGTAAAGGATAACATCACAGTCTGCGGTTCATCAGGTTGGGGTTGTTGTTGTTGTGTGCTGCAGGTGTTTGTGTGGGCTGCTCTTTCCCAATGTTTAGACTATTCTGTGGAAGCTGGGTCTTGCTCTGCAGTCCTGTGTGGGCTGCTGTGCTGGTCGCCCCCTTTTGGGAACCGTAGCCCTTCGGTTTGGGTATTCTCGTAGGTCCTGGTCGTCGGAATGCTTCTAGAGGTACCTGTGGAAAAGAAATAAAAGAAACTATGAAGTTAAGTTTGACATAAGCTGATAAAACTGCAGTTATTTAAGTTGTGTTTGATAAATACAGTTCAGACTAGAAAGGCACTCAGAGAGCGCAGACCTCAGCCAAGGCCGACCAGTCCCCCCCATCCCCCCCCGATCACCACCAAAATGTAACCATTTCTTCCTTGTGCCAGTATCAACATTTCCTGAAAATTTCATCAATATCCGTCCATAACTTTTTGAGTTATCTTGCTAACAGACAGACAAACAAACAAACCCCATTAAAAAAACATAACCTTCTTGGTGGAGGTAAATATTGGAGACATTTAGAGCAGAGGGATACACACACCTAAAATGGGTTTCAATTGCTTGTAGTAGCTGAGTCAAGTTGTTGCAGTGCTAATAATGACCACTAGATGATACCAAATCTGTCTTATTTTGCTGTACATGACACTGGCCCTGAATATTATTGTACAACAGGAGAATAACTTATAATACATAAGAAAATTGTCATTAAAATGCTCCAATTATAGAAGATGTGGCTTTTAAAGGAACCTACCATGGGTATTCAGATGTACTACACTGATCAAAGTAGAAATAGGTGTTAAAAGTTTCAATCTGAACCATGTCATGAGTATGGTGTTACACAATACTTAAGGTGGACATTTTTTCTGTTGGCTTTAGTCACACCTTGTAGTCTCACTTAATCACATTTTTAACAACCGTATAAACCGTTGTTTGGCACCAGACTGTGCAAAAAAAAAACAAAAAACAAATAGCAAGGAAAACAATCACATTTCTCAAATTCTTAAACAACTTACTGCTTCACTTACTGTGCAATCACTTTTTAATCAGCGTGTATACATGCACAGTCACATGCCAGTATACTGAGGTATATCAGTTTTACATCAGCGCTTGAACAGTGGAAATCACATCCTGTTTACAGTATCCAGATCAGACCTTTCCACTGGTTTTGAGTAACCTCAGCAACAGGTTGAATTGTAGAGCACATGTACTTCTCATTAATTTTGATTTACTTTATGTAAACACAGATATTTCTGCGGATGAGCTAATGTTTTGCATAAACAGCTCAGTTTTGAACTGGACCCAGAGTACTTTACATGAAACCACATTTGTCATCATGTTTTTAAGACTGAGTTTTGAAAACATTTCTTAAATTTATTGTTTTTCTGTCCTACTGCAGGTGTTGTATTTCAGCTCTTCTTTGTAGCTTGACCTATAAATCATAGACTTAAGACTTTGAAACAGTCTGATGTTTGATTCTCTCACTGTTTAAAGTGCATAAATTACTCTGTGACAGTAGTCAGCAGGTTATCAAGGGTTGTAACCTGCACATCATTTCATTTTCAAACACATTACCTAAGTACATTATTCACTATCAAGATGTCTTTGCAGGATATCAAATTATCTTTAATTTAGTGTTGTGGCAGTCAATAAATAGAGTGTACCAAATATGAAAGAAGAAAGCATTTTGTAAAGATGTGAAATTTCAGACGGCTGTCAATTATTTGTATTAAACTCTGTTGACAGTATAAAACTTATGTGACCTGATTTCTGAAACTTAAGAGAAACTGAAACTTTTTTAGATTTCCAGTTTTGTCACACAACTAAACCACTCTCTGTGAGTTAGGTGGATATGTTCAACTCTTGAGGTTTTGAAAATTAACAAAAAATCTCCAGTGAATAGTATCCTTACATATTCATAAGGGTATAAGTTTCAGAATGATTAGGGCCTATGCTTTAGCAAAGCTAATGGGCCAGAAAATCCGTACGGGCTCCACGTCATGCTAGCGCTCTTAATTTTACATGGAAAGAACCTTAATGTGCGGCTTTGTTCTCTCATATATCAGCAGTGCAGCAGGAGTTCAGCTAAGTACTTCCTCTGCCCTATGCTCTGCAGTGTCGGCGCGGCTGTTTCCCAAGCAACCAAACACAAGGTTTGTTTTGGTGCTTGTGTTGCAGTGGGAGAGAAGCTAGTTTTACAGCGTCTACTGTCTCACACTCACACAGCATAAAACCTTTTGTTTAGAAAAAAGCCTGGCCCTGCCCTCCCTGTACCATTATTGTCCTTTCCCTGTTTTATTGTGCCTCTCGGTAAAGGTGTGCAAATTCCTCTGTGATTATTATCACTAAAGCAAGGAAATCCGCTCTCGCCTGCAGTGTGATACCTGATTCACATCTTGTCTTTCTGGCGTGCAGCTTGGTAATTAGACTTTCTTGGCTGTACTTTCTTCACATCAGTAGCCGATTGTTTAAAATTACAACAGGATTTTTTGTGCTTTTGTTTTAATGTTACTTTCACCCCCAAATGCTGCTTTTAATTAGCAATTCCACCGTGTGTTCAGTATGATTACAAGCTCATTGTCAGCCAGCACAAGCAAGTATAACTGTTGGCTTTTTGGTGATGTACACTTTGGCCTCCAGCGTGTTATTTAATAGATGTTTTATCAGTCTGGCAGAGATACCGTGCACAGATCTGTCTTCGTTGGCTCAACTAAATGTGTAGTTTATGAATCAAGTAAGTCTGAAATGAGTCAGGGGGTAATTGAGGTCACAGACAGCGATCCCAGCTGCTCAGTGGTTTCTCAACAAGTGGTCTAATGAATAGCATCTTGTTTAGTCCCTGCATCATCTCATCACACCCAGACTGCTTTGGATCTGGTTTCTCCAGCTGTGCTCTCTCTTTCTCATTCAATTTAATGCTTGATTTAATCATTTCCTCATAGTGACACTGTGTGCGTGTATTGGTTGTGTCCAGTGTAGGAAGCATCACTTTACTGCACCAGTTGTTTTGAGTTATTACTTCTTTTGGAGAGTTGACCAGCTCTTCCGCCTGTACAGGGATTTTTTTTTTTTTAACACACATCCACCATCTTGCGGTTGGTTTTAGAAATGTAGTCTTAAATATGTTTGATTTCTTTGTGACCAAACAATGATTTAATGAGAAGTTTGGACAGATGCTGGCGGGAAGATAGCTGACTTTTCTTATCAGCTCTTCTTGATATAGAGGACAAAAAGAGTCTGTAAAACCTACACTAATGGTGTGTTGTTATTGGTACTGATATGTATTATAATGTTATTCTTGAATTGTTTGTTTTAACAAAATATCCTACGTACCACAACAGACTGTATTGCACAGCATAAAGTTCTCTGCATATTCATAAGTGACAAGCTCTTCAGATATTCACATATATATTTACCTGACTTTTATTCTAAAGTAGGCTGTTACTTTTTATTCAAATTGAAGGGAAGGAAAACCCTTCTACTCTACATAGCAAATCAACTTTTGTATATTAACTTGCATTGAGACAAGGCATTTATGAACATACCACAACTGATAGAATCATGCCACATCCTCTCTACTTTATCCTCTCTCTTCCTCTCCCATCTTTCATCATCTTGTCTTGACCGTCTGTCCAGATTGAGTTTAAACAAGTCTCACGTATGTGGTAACATTTCCACTGTGGGCATGTTAAACCACATTTAGAAGAATGCATATACATGGACAAACTTTAGTAAGTTGTGCTGGTGACTCATTTTGAAGGACATGATTCATGACGGAAAACAAAATAAAACAGAAGTTTTAGGTTACTAACCAGTGAATAGCACGAAAAGTGAGACTTCTGCTAAAAGAGCACTGAGGTTAAGCTATCAACAATTGCATTAGTATTGCTAAGACCTAAACATTGTATCAGGTTTTCTGCAGGGGCCGTTTGGTGTTCATTGTGCGTTTCCTGAAGTGGAAGTCCTCTCAGCAGTGGGCTATAAAAAAAACAGCTTTTCCCTTGTTTCTCAGCATTGAAATGGATGAATTGATTCAAGATTTTTCCATCGTAGGCTTATACGGGTTAGTTTATATACCAGTGTTTGTCACTTGAGAGTGTTTGCAGGCTGATGTCCATTTGTGTTATGAAATATAATATTGTTATGAATCATTGTATTTTGAATCCAGATACTGCGGTCACTCCTTATGAGTCTGATTTTTCTTGCATGAGGTGAATGTTCTGTACTTTGTGTGGTTCAAGCAAACTAGGTAACTACAAGTATATAAGTCTGAAAGTTTTTGTCAGTCATTTTTTTGTATCCACACACTTTTCTAATCTTGCTTTCATGATGGTATGACAGTTCAAAGGAAAAGAGCAGCAATGATTTCACGCCTACAATAAATTGTACTGTTATTTTAAAGATTCACCTTCAGCAGGGGCTTTATGGAGCACTTTGGTACTCTGAGATTGAAAGAACATCACAGAATTTCCATTGAATCATTTAAGACAAGTCCAAGTTTAAAATCACAGTGTTTCATTTTCGGTCACTGGGTTTCTGTTCGCTGCACTGAAAGAAGAAACTATGACATCAGCCTGTGATTTGAACTCAAGAAAACATGTCCCAATCCCAAAGGGGTTCTTTTTCATCTTGTAAACTAGATGAATATGAGCACAAAAGTTTTTCAGACTTTTCTTTCAGTTGGTTATTTAATTTGATCCAGCATAGTGTTAACAGTGTTCTTTATCAAATGAGAAAGTGAAATACTTTTTTTAATATACACACTGTGTAACATACACACACTATGTTGAAATCTTAGTTGTTAAGAAATTACTTTGCATGCACCAACAATCAAATCAAACATCTGATTTCAATCGAACCATTTTCCACTGTGTTGTTTTTTCATTAAACACATTCAAAGCATGCTGTATTTAGAGAATAAATGAAATTTGCAGGCATGGATGACAAACTAAAAACATAACACTTCTTTCTGCACACTTTAATTCTCAGAAAATCAAACAACTTAATGCAGTATGTGGAATATGAAGTAGAAAAAAAAATGGTATGATACATCAGTGTGAAAAGTCTGACTACATGGCAAATTAGCCACTGAGTACAATACAGTAAGTGCACATAAGTTAAAACTTGGTGTTATGTCAAATGAAGTCAAATAATATTGTTCTTTCATGCAGGCAAACAGGTGTTTGAATTTACTCACACAGAATCAAGCAAATCAACCAAAACAATGATAAAAAATATTCAAACTCAGGTTCAACTCTATGCATAAATCAAGTAAAACAGAGAAGATGTGTCAGGGTATACTGTTGGGATATAGGGGTCAAAGGTCATTCTGGATCTCAGGGGCGGGACTGAGTAACAAAGGATGGGATGGAGGGTTTTGTCAGTCATAGGCATTACTTACTGTAATTTGCGATGGCCTTTGGATTGGGGTGGAGGTGGGCTTAATCATGATGCTACTTGTGATTTTGCTGTTGCCTTTGGCAGCAGGAGTACAGTTTGCCAGGACCTGAGTCCTCTGCTCTTGGAGTCCAGGGGTGTGGCATGGGCTCATGGTTTGTGATGGACTACTGATGCTTTGAATGAAAGGGCTCCCTAAGTGAATGTGGATTTTGTTGTCTTCTGTGGTGATGACGTTGGGCCCTGAACTGTTAGATCTTTGGACCTGCCAGCTGCTCTGCCTCTCAGGGGTCACACGGAAGACGGCATGTCCTCCAACAACCTCCACTGGCTCCGTGGAGTGGGAGCGGTCAGGGGTGCCTGTTGTGACAGAAACTATCTGTATTGGTGACATAGCTCTGTCTGGCGTTACAGAGCCACAAGAGTCTGGGGTCATGGCTCTGGAGTATGTAGCCATAGTGAAAGGTGATAGGGCCCTATCTGGTGAACAGGGGTCATCAGGCATAGGGGATCCTTTAGATTTCGTTGTTGGGGAAATGGATTTAGCAGTAGGGGATATGGAGGCATTCTGAATGATGGTAATTCTCTGTTTGGGTGGACCTCCACTTGTGGGTATGACGGCAGTGCTGGTGAATGACTGGGTGTTTTCTGTGGTTGGGCTGGTGATTTCTAGTGTAGCTGTGTTATGTCCATGGTCAGGAGTCACTTTAATGTGCAGAGGCTGTCCTGGACTGTGGGTCAACACAACGTCTCCAGGTTGGACGTGGTTTCCATTCTGCCGAGGTTGCACTTTCCCATTTACCTGATGGGGGGTATCTTTATTTTTAAGGAATGGGACTCGAGCTCTTCTCATATTGTTGTTGAGGTTATTTACATTGTTGATGAGTGACGGACTGCATTTGGTGAGCTGAAGCTCATTGTTGTAATTCGCATTATCCTCAACTTCACTTTCATCATACAGTTTCCCATTCACTACAGCACGTTCCAGTGGTGCCATTGTCTTGCAGTTGGGAGACATGAGGTCCAGTGGCTCTGTTTGGACTTCCTTGGTGGAAACATGTAGGTCTGAGAATCGTCTTCCATTCATGCCAGGACGGAGACTCTTGCTAAAGCGTCTATATCTCTCAAGCTCCCGTGTGAGTGTCTCCATTTCTCTGGCGAGTTCTTTATTTCGGACTTCCTGCTGAGTTAGTTTTCTTTGCAGGGTAGAATGATCACTTTTCATACGGCAGATGGAATCTTCTGTTCCCATGTACTCATGGATCTTCTCCTTCAGAGCTGCCACCTCTCTGGTTAAATGACTTGACTTTGCCTCCTCTTCTTTCAGGCGTTTATACAGGACAGTTTCTTGGTTGCATTCTTTCTTTTCAGCCAGCTGGTACTTGGAAAGTTCCTTTTTGGATATTTCCAGCTCCTCCATCAGTGCCTTTGCTTTCTCTTGTTCATTAGTGAATCTTTTCTCCAGTGATTCAAACTCCTCAGATTTTAATAAATCACCTTCTACCACCTTCATGTCTTTCAGTTTACGCCTAAGGCGTTCAACCTCCTGTGTCAAATCCTTGACCTTGTTATCTTCTTGCTGGAAGCGGTTGGCAATGGGTGTTTTGATGTGTTCCTCTTTTGCTTTATTCCTCAGATATTCTCTTTCTAAGGTCTCCAGTGACTGCAGCCTTTTCTTCATCATACTGATCTTGGACTCCAAATCACTACTCTTTTCCTCTTCAGTCCTCAGCTTGGCCTTCAGATCATCCCTTTCCTTTGTGGCACTGCACATTTTATCCTCCAGCTCAGCCTTTGATTTCAGTGCTTTCTTGCTTTCTTCTATTAGCTTTTCTGTGACAGATGTAACTTTGTCTTGCTCAGCCTGAAGTTTGCCGGTGCTGTTCTGTACTTTGTTCTCCATTTGCTTTAGCTTTTCTGCCATTGCTTTCCTTTCATCCACCAACATTACCGTCAGTGTCTTCAGCTTTGTAAGATCTTCTTTTAGTGTTAACTCTGTTTTTGCTAACTGACTTTCAGCGCCTTCCAACTCTTTGACCCGGAGTTTCAAGGCTTCCAGCTCACTGGTCAGAACCTTTGACACCGTCCTCTCTTTTTCCAGATTACTTTTAAGTGAGCCACATTCTTGTTTACACTTGCTGAATGCATCCTCTAGTTTTTCTAAATCCATAATTCTGTGGTTCAGTTTATCAACCTCTAACTTCAGGCTCCGGCTTTGGCTGGCCTCTTTCTCCAGTTTTTTGTTCAGATCTCTGCAGTGGTCTTCCATTCTGATCAGCTCCTCATCCTTTCCCTCCATTTCAAGGACCCTCTTCCGTAACTCTTCAAGTTCAGACATGAGGCTGGAGTTTCCACACTCACCACGGCTTATTTTGTCCCTCAGCTCCTGCAGCTCTTCCTCAGCCCTGCGCAGGGTTTTGTTGGTCTCCTCAAGCTCATCCAGCTGCCTGCTGAGGGTTGACAGTTTCTGGCGCAGCTGTCTGTTTTGAGCATCCTCACTTGTAAACTTGGCAGTCATGGCCTCTTGATCCTGATGATATCTAGTGGCTTGGTCACGCAGCTCAGCCTCCAACCGAAAAACCTTTTGCTCCTCTTCCTGCAGACGGGCATTAGCTGAGCTCAGCTCCTCCTGGGCTTGTGAAGCGCTGGCACTCAGTTCTTGGACTTTAGCTGTTTGTTGATTCAGCTGCTCAGTGAGACGCTGTTGTTCATCCACAACCATCAACGCAAACGACTTAAGTTTTGTCAGTTCCTCCTTCAGACTTGTGACTTTTTTGTTGTTCTCTTCGTCCTTTCTTTCTTGGTAGGCCTTTTCCTGATCAATTAACAGCTTCAACCTGAAAAAGACAAGGTAACAGGAAAATTGAGGTTGAGTTTCATTCTTGTGAAACTGTTTTTTATTTTTTCCTGTAATTACTGGTTGTGCTTTCCTGATCAATTGTTCAGTGAATTATAGTGCAGTATTCATGTTTTCCCAGTACTCATGTTGTATCTGAAAGGTGCTTAACAAACCCCCACTGTCATTACCCACTGAGCCCACTTCTCCATTCTCTGGCACATCATAAACACTGTTATTTTCCCTGCATTTTTGAGGAGGACTAAAGGTTTTATGTCATGGAAAATTTAACACATCATAAAAAACATGACGTTAACTCTCTCAGGTTGGTTGTCAGAAATACCTGTGGTTGCATTTTTTTTATTCCCTTGTTGCCAACTAATTCTCATATGGTTTGGAAAGCTGAGTTACTGCAGTAAAAATTAGACCTTGACTTTAACAATCAGTGAATTTCAAAAAGTTTCCATAGCATTTGAGGGCGCACCATGAGACTTCTAATATCCTCTGGGAAATAAGGGGAAAAGACTAACACAGCAGGATAGCTTCCAAAATGCTGATGTTGACCTTTCAAAGTTACACTCTCATCAGAGGAGGTGAGAAATTGCAAATGTAAATCAGCGAACTACAAACTGGAGGAGCACATGCAAATATGTACTGTTCTTTAATGTTACACTATCCATGCTTCAAAATTCAGGTGAAAAGAAAAATAAATGAGGATCATCCATATTTCCACGTATTTTTTGTTGGTATATACTGGGTACAGACTATGTAGAAGATTCTAAGGCATGGTGTAGCTTTGCCAATGAACACATCTACAGTGCTTTAAGAACAGTGTGTAGCAGGGGTCAGTAAGTCTGACGCATGCATATATCACCATGCCAAAGTGCCTACTGCCCCACGGGAAGGGATGTTATGACTGCTGTGTATGCAGCTGCCAGGCATTTCCACACAGATGGCCCACTGGCATAGAACAATCCTTTAATTAAGGGGTTCCTCTACTACCAACACTCCTCCCCTTACCAAAGCCACCACTAGCACCACTTCTCCTCCTCCCCAAATTTTTTCTTATACATTTAAAGGAATTCCCCCTTCTTCCAAAGGTAATTACAATCCCACAGAGTTTACATAGAAATCCCCCCCTGCACACACAAGCACACTCTCAAGGATCACTAATTCCACATGTACACTCTGGTTATGGGCCATGATGTAAGCGTAGTAGGGTGGGTCACTTCTCAGCAGTGGTGTGTGTGGGTGTGGGTGTGTGTGTGTGTGTGTGTGTGTGTGTGTGTGTGTGCGTGCGTGCGTGCGTGTGTGTGCCATGTCTTTCCTCAGTAGCTGTTGAAGGGTGGGAGCAGGTAGGAGGACATGAGTAACTTAATCCATGTGTTTCAGTAACATCCAGTAAGACACTTCAAAAACTCTCTCTATATATATAACATGGAAATATTTAAGAATTATGAATGCAGCAGTCTGATTGATTGGATTAAGGGATGCAAATTTCTTATAGTTTTGTTGTTTTTTAAGTAAATAAGCTAGTGCAAGGTATTGTTTTTTTTTAGTGTTAATGCTATCTCTATCTAACATGTCGTCAGCTCTGTTTATATTCAAGGTGTTGAGATTTTCATATCCCAGAGTTGTTGACTTAGTTTGCCCTTGTTATGTACTGGCTGCTAGAAGTGTTGATAAAGCTTCTCTTTTTTTTTTTTTTACACTTATACAAGGACTGGGCTGGATTATACTGTCTACAGGCTGCAGCTTCTGTATCCAAAACTATGCTTTTGTTGAAAAGTTAAGTCATCTAAAAGTAGATTGTATAGGTAAAAACACTAAGTTGCTAAGTGAAACTCTTAAAAACTAGCCTGTCGCCTATACTCACTGTTTATTCAATCTCTTATCTCAGTCCCCACTATTTTTCTACTGATGTCACCAGCCAGAATAGAATGATAAATGGACTTTGTTCCCTCCTAGGACTTAAAAGTCTCCATATTACTCCCTTTTAAAATATATCTTTATCATAGAACCGATATTAGTCATGTATATTGGGTGCAAAGACCACTTAATATCAATAAAGGAAAGTCTATTTCAGTGAAAACTGAAAGGTCAGGATCACCAAAACACACTTGCCTTAAACATGAGTTAAATTACCTTGAAGCATTTTAATACTCCTTATTCACTGTAAACCTCATTGTAAATACAGCAAATGTTGTTCCAGATCACTTGTTCTGTATCTTTCTCATCAAGGACACACACATAGATGAGTGTGTTTGGCTAACAGAGTCACATCTGAGACCATTTTTGTCATTAGATTTAATTAAATGCAGACGTGGAAGTCTGTAATACATAAGGAGGGACACTGGACTGTGTGACCTTTGGTAAAAAAAACAAAAAACAAAACTATTGTACTGTATTTGACCCTGAATGATGTTGGACACCAACCAGTTTTAACTATTTTTTTTTTACTGTTACCTCAACTGACCAACTGTCAGTAAAATCAGTTGCCATTTCTGTTCAGAGAACACAAAATTGTGTTTGTTCTGTATAGCATTTGTGCACAACCCACTCAATGTGGAGCTCAGTTCAACTTGACAGAACATTATTTTTGAGGAATAAATTGTGATATACTGCACATAAAGTTGATGACATAACAGTTTCATGCCTATCTACATTACAAGGCACCTTACCACCTACACAGCAGCCTGCTCATATTTTGTAGCAGGCACCATTTTCTGTTTAGTCCCCCCAAAATGAATGCATGACCACCACCACTCGGGTCATTAATGTGTCATGGAAAAATGGGTTCCACAGAGTGATTTGGTGGGTTAATGTACTATATCTTAAAGTCACAGGATTGTTTCTGGCTTAGCTGCAAATATAATTTTGCATCTCTCTTAACTGTAAGCTAACACATTAGAAAGGTCATTAAAAAAGGAAGTAACATCCCAAAGAGAACAGTCAGTGAAGCCAGCAGTGTGTCCCAACATACAGCACCAGCACAGCTTCACAGAGGGCTTCCCTCTATTTATGTGGCTCCTAAAGCTGGAAACTGTGGCTCACCCGCTGCTTAAAGCAGTGTTACACGTTCCATATGTCAGTGCTGCTGTGCCGTTTCCTAACCACAAGTGATTAGGTCATGCATGTACAGACCGATATATCCTGTGTATGCACACACGGCCACCTCTGCTGCAAAAGAAGCTTGTGGATAGTGGGCTGACTGCCCTCATATGTGGCAGAGGTTGAAGGGGAGTGCTGAGTGATGCAGTCCATGGACTGTATTTAAAGTCCACACAGGCTAAGTGATATGTCCCCAGAGTGCAATCGGCATGTGTAAAATATGTAGGACTGATATTTATTAACTTCCTGGTAGTGGTAATATGGGAAATGGATTGTGTTACCAAAAAAAGAAAGAAATGTGACTGTACTAAGCAACTTTTTTATTATATTGATAGATGTTTGTGTAATTAAATATGAATGTTTAATTGTAATTCAGATATTTAAATGTATTATAAACATACAAGTCATTACTTTGATGTAAGAAAATTTATAATTATTATTCCACAACCATCTCACATAAGACATAGCACACATATACATACAATATGCCCTCACCATCATCGTCATGTTTCTGTTCGCTCTCTTTTTTAACTGGACTATTTGACATGCCATTATCTTATGCAAACCACATTTACAATATATTGTGAAAGTTATGTTTCTGACATGTATCCCTGACAATAGTGTGCTTATGGTTATTAAAGTAATGAAAGTTACATAGTTAACACATCATTACTAAAAGTTTCTTTGGTCTTGTCTAAAGTGGATAACTCCTGACTCCTCTATGTTAAAGCTAAAGAATGTGTCAAACTGCTTTTTAAATTAAAAAAAAAAAAGGGCATTTCTTTTAAATTTTCCTACGTGTTAATTTAACTGATAGGATTCCATTCATTGATTAGATTTTTAAGATCCCATAAAATATTTAGGCTATATACGCCTAAAAAAGTCTGATATGTTTTCAAATATATCCTTAACTTTAGTAGAACTGTTCAAATAATTAAAGAAGGTTTTGAAACGTTTGCTAACATATAAAAAAAAATATTCAGGTGACTTTTGTTTAACAGGTTTTTTTCAAGATGTGATATTCAAACTTTTAAGTTGTAACATCCAGTAACTTCACAAGAAAGTCCGACTCAAGAGGGTTTTACTTTTCCCTCAAACACCACAATGAAACTTAAACCTCACAAACAGTTCAGCCACTGGCATAAAATGATGCTGTCCTCAACATCTCTGTCCTCAAGCCTAGTTCGGCAACTCCAATGAAAGTTTCTTTTCCAGAGTTTAGTAGTAATGTTCAGTGTGCCTACCTGTGCCAAAGGCTTTCCCAGCTTCACTGCCATAAGCTCATTATCTTGCCGTACAACAGCCGACCCTCACTCTTCCTCTGTGTGTGTCTCACTCTCTTAGTAGGAGTAATGTGGGCATTCCTGCAGTCAGACCAAACAATAAGGGATGTGCTCCCTGCCTATGGACCATTACATCATCAGCATGTCCTTATATGGACCTTTGCATTGCAGAGCTTCGCAAGAAGGGGGTGTGCTTGCCCGTATGTGTTAGTGCGCAGTGTGTGCATGTGTGTGTGCGCTTGTCGAAGCATTTCCCAAAGTATCTGTTTAACTATAGGATGTGGCAGAGAAGAGGGAAGGTTTTTTCTTGACATATGTAACGTGTGAAATATCTGCTGGGTCTGACACTGCTCCGGAGGCAGTGCAGTAGGTGAAGAGAGATACGAAGTTCGAGTTACAGTATTTCCTTCTGGGTCTTGTCAACTTAACTCATTTACTCAGCTGAAGGGGGAGAAAAGAGAATCAGCTTGCGTTTATGTAAGCTTAATAGAAAATTCTTGGATGAAGATTTGTAATTTAGAATGAGACAAGTCTTGTAACATATATCTTTGACATGAGAATTGTGTAGTACACATGAGGACCCCTGACATTTTGACAGTTTCACTGAAAAGGTTTGTCAGCAATTCACCTCTTATTTAAGTCACATAGTTACAAGTTAGTAGATATATATGAAGCCTAATGACAGGTGCTTTATTTTTTTTTTTACTTTTTTTTTTTTTTTTTTTTTTAAACACTTTCACAGTACAGTAACAACAAAAACAGCACAAAACAAGGGGGGATGCTGTTCCTTATGTACTCATCTGCTTTTCCACATCAGATCTGGAAACAAGAATTGGTGTCCTTGAATGTGGTCCATTTCTCCCATCTTTGCTTAAAAGTTCCCACCTTAATCCTCAGATGAAACGTACATTTTTCCGAGGTACATATTTCCTCTATAATGTCCAGCCATTGCTGTGGTTGTAGAGGGCCACTTTACAACCAGTTCCTCATGATAACCTTTTTGTAGGCAAGAATTAATATTTTAAATAAGTAAGCATCTTCTTTTTTATTTACATCATCAGATATCAGATCCAGGGAGTGGGTCCGTTGGAATTTTATCATTTTAATGACAGGTGCTTTTTAGCCAAAGTACAGCTAATTCCACAGTCCTCAATTTATGAGTCCGATTGTGTAAAGATTAAATCTGGTTGGATAGAAAGTGAAAATTTCCTTCTGACATTTAATGAGTAAAATAACAGTTTTAAGTTCCCTAAAAATTGCACTTGCATACTTAAATGAATGCATTCGGTTACTATTTTCACCACTAATTCACCGCATCTTGCAGCCATCATTATAAGACTGTTTGAGTACTTAAACACGTTACCTCTGGTGTACAAGTGGCGTAAGCTAATGGTTCCCCAAACAAATTAATGGCTTTTCATGCAGCCGTGTAATCGCTACCTAAGCCAACACACATTGCTCTTTATCAGTAGCACATTGTTCAGTCCACAATGCTTCACTCTTTACCTCCATTATCTGATTTCTCTCACGTCACACATACATTTTTCATACTATACCTTGTGACTTAATCCATCTTTGAGACGTGTTAACATTGTGTGTCATCTTTTGTTATAGGATAGCAGCACATTTTAGAGAGATTTTTTGGGGAGGCTGTTGCTTAGTCGTCAGTATCTCTATTGTTCTACGAGAAATGTGCGCTGTTTATTGAAACAAAGGAACTGGTGATACTGCACAATGGTGGCACATATGTATAAATCAGGTTGTGCCTCAAGAACTACAAAAGCACACAGTGTTTGTTGTTAAGGGGTAATGTGGGACACACGGTCTTGTAACAGAGTTCATTAGACACATATGAATATCGGCCTCTTAAAATACAAAACTGTATTCTGTCACTGCATGCTTTGAGGCATTACGTACATAAATGATTCCAGCAGTGCAAGCGAATAACAAGGGCAAGACTTTTCCTGTCTCTTGCCTACTAATTTAAATATGTCATGGATTCACAATGGCTGAGGTCACTGTTACTAAATGTTATGAGCACTGCCAGCCGAACTAACAAAAAAGAGATTTAGATTAATTTAAAGCTACACCAGGCGTGATTATGTGAACATACAAACTGGTCACTGGCGTAGGTGAAATCATAGAATGCACGTCACCCAATCTCTTGTCATGGAAGATGTCAAACACTTATATGTTACAATAAAGAAAGAAAACAAAGCTCAATCAACCTCTGGACAATTGTAAAAAACAAACCTTACATCGTTGTCCAACAGCATAGCAGCATTTAATTTGGCATCCCCTCAATCTGCTGACAAATACAATGCTGCAAGTACATGCCAGTGTACACATGGTGATTTATAGTCTGTTTTTTAAATGGCAGTTTTTGTTAGTCACAGCAGGAGCCAGACACGACTTGCAAATTCCTTTAAAAAACATAAACTGAAAACATGTGGTGGGACAAGTTGGTAAAAAAAAAAAAAAAAAAAAGCAATTAATCAGAGCATGTTTGACCAATTGGAAGAGACCGTTATTGGAGAACAATGAATGAGGCTGTGTTTCAAAAAATTACCTTTGGCTAACCAACCCCCGGCACACTATGACAATGAAAGCCAAAGATAGCATTACCATTTGGTCAGGAACTTTCTGTTTTGCCATTACATACACAACGAATTTGATTTTGTTTGGAAGACGTAAGCAAGTCTTAAATTTGTTACTCAGTGCCCCAAAGGGGATGATGCTGTGGATTTGTCTGCAAGAGTTGAAATGTGATGTTGAGAGCAATAGTAAAGGCCAAGGGAGTCAAAGCTGTAAGCAAAGGGAGCTCAGAATGAGTTGAGCTCCCTGATGACACTGAAGTCTTAGCTCTGTGTCCTTCTTTCCTGAAGCAGTTTCTAGCAACACTGTAGTCCATGGGAATCGGGGACGTGTATTGCACACGTGGGTGTAACAGGATTGATTTCTGGCAATCTAAAATCCAGTGTTTCACAACCTGCAGATTCAGTGTCCAACTGCCCACTGAGTGTCCGCTCTGAACTATGATGTATTTTAGGTTCTCGCTCTCTCACATTTCCCTGCAACAAACTGTTTGTTCTTGGAATAAACAATTCGGTCATCCAAAATTAGATTCTATTTCTGGATCTGGACATATTCGTTGCCCTGAGTACTGTACACTTGAAACAGATGTTGGGGATCAAACATGACCAGGCCACACAAACATGTTTGCTGTGACAAGCCTCTGCCAAATGACAAATAGTGGAGTGATGAAGCTGCATTATGTAACCTCTCTGGGATGACTGTTGCGCTGACAATACGCAGAAGAATGTCGAGGTTTGGGACTCGGTTTGGATGAGCAGTGTGCGGTTCTGTGAGGCAGTCGTTAAAACCCGAGGCTTGATCCACCAGCATTTTAACATGCCACCATGTTCCTCACAACTGGAAATTCCTGGAAATACCAAGAGGGTTAATATTCGAATAACAAATCATAAACTACAGGAATGAGTCCAAGTCACACCGCTGCTTGAATATGTACAGCACAACCTCATCATTGCTTTGACACATCCTTGAATGTTGACCCATAACAACAACTCAACACCAGTGAAAGGGCCCGTGTTGACTATGAATGCCTCGAACTTCACAAACACTTGGCTACTACTGTGAAGGTCATATGAATGCATGGTCTAGGGTGTTCTTTTCTGCAGCTCAGTCTCCAAGTAAATGTGATGAAAAGTACAGAGGGATGTATGAGTGCATATGTTGTGAATGCCTGCAGGCTAAGACCCCCGTGTTAGGGTTTTGTATGTGTTTGCAGGAGCAGCCGATACCTGATACATTGCATGGAGCAGATAAACCATTACTCTCCAAACCAGATGGGAATTAGAGATACTGCAGAGCCAATACGTTTACATACCTGTTCAAGACCTTCAGGAATGTGTGTGTGTGTTTGTCTGTTTTTCTAGCCCTGTAGCAGTCTCTGGGTGTTAAGGATCTAATCACCCGTCTGCATGCAGCAGCACCAGGCGAAGCCAGAGACCAAAGCACTCCCCAAAGTCACCCTGTCCCATGAGTGTGATTTTGGATTTGATGTGATTTCTGTTGCACATCAGACAAACCGCCTCTGTAGCGTCACAGACGGTGCCTGGTCTTGCCCGTGTTCTCAGCGCTGTCTGACACACACATGCTTGTGTGATACACACAGCTCAGGGGCTGATTACCTGACATACATACATGACATCATCCACTTGAAATCAAGTCCATATGTCTCCTTCCCTCCTCCTCTCTCAGTCTATCTCTGTATCTTGCTGGAATTCTTTCACTCTTTTCATCCACCCATAACTGTTTCTCTTTGAGTTTATTTTTCTTCTGTTCAGTCTTCCTCTTTTGCTTTCTCTCGCCCTGTTTCAGTTTGTAGTATTTTCCTAAATCCATCTCTTGTTTCTGATCTCAGCCTGGGCCTCAGCATGGACTCTGCTGTTAAACTGGAACATGAGTTTGATTACTGGGATAAAAACTCTCAGGTGGACGTTTGTTGGCCTTTTATGGCCACAATTGTGTTTTATGGCTACTCTGTTGGTTGTTGTGATGAAATGTTGTAGAGTCCAAATACTTTTTAACTTTTGATTTGATTATATTGAAACTGGAAAGGGAGGGCTTGGGGGGTGTCTGGAGAGTATGACCTTTACCTTTGACATTTGTGCTCAGAGGAGACCTAAGTAAGGAGGAAAAAAAGTTTTTATGAGGGTAGTTTACTTCACCAAACATTTATCATTCAAAAAGTATAATGGCCTCTTAAATCCATCTGTGTTGCCATGGTAATGCTCTGCAACATAATATACACATATATATGGCAATATACACATTCTATACATCCATGTAACCAGAAGAACTTTAGCTAAAAGCTCAACAAAACCAATTTTCAGAAAACAGAACACAATCCAAACAAGCACTTGAATAGGTAAATATCTAAAACAAGCTAACAGTCTGAGACCAGCTTATATCACTAATATGCTTATGTATCACTCATATAACACTTAACAGACCCAACAGTACAAATATTATTTGTCTACTGCTCAAACTCACTAAATAAGAAAAAGAACAAAAATGATGGCCAAATAATAAAGTAATGATTATGAATTTTGTCTTACCTTTGTTTTCTGATCCTAACTTGGTTTTACATGAATGAGGCTTCTGCTATGGACTAATACACTGTTTTGTGTTACACTGAAATGATGCCAACTAGAAACCAAAGGCCCAGGGCTTAACAGGTTAAGTATTTCCTTCAGTATTCATACAAAGTATTCATTTCATAACCTAGTGTTGCTGTTTCATAACTAGGAATCCAGTCTGTCATACAACCTCACACTTTTATGTTTCCAAAAAACACCCCTTGAAAAATCCCTTTAAACCATTGACTCAATACAAATAGTGCATGTTTAGCAGCTTTACATAGAAGAGTCTATGGTCATAACCTTAACAGAAAACTCCAAACGTCTGAAAGAATGCGAGTACAGCCATTTGTGATGACATGACTTAGATAATTGAGACAGACCATTTTGGGGAGGTAAGTGCACAGGGAAGCTCATTTTTCTTAGAATAATCTTGTGTTGTTCTTTCCCATCTATAGAGATCAGCACAAATAGTTCACTGTGCCTGCCTGCGGAACAAACGCAACACGTCATCGCACTGTGCCGAGGTACGAGATTATAGGTGGGAATCAATCATGCAGCTTCAGATTGAAAGGCTGGACCAGACATGCTGTAATTTTCAGACTAACAACAGCCATTGACTAACAAAAGTTAACACTGGTACTAGGGCTGCACGATTAATCGATTTTAAATTGAAACACTGGAAAAAATCAAGTTATTACCAAGTGTAGTTTTCTCATTTCTAGTCAAAATATCTCATCACACTTAAGATAAGACATAATCACCTAAAGAGTAACTTTTCAGTGAG